>JAQZBX010106708.1:0-10720 GCA_029593785.1 Cabassous unicinctus
CCCTTCCTGGTCAGGCCAGGTTCAACGCCAAACACTGTTTTCAGGGTTCTTCTCCCAGCCAGGTAGTGGGGGTGGTTGAAGTCCAACACCCAGAGCTTCCCACCATGCCCCAAGTATACCTTGAACTTGTTGGGGCTGTGCAGCTCAGCAAAATTCTTAGTCAAGTAACTTGTAACTTGCTTGCTGACAGCTTCAGGGGTCATGTTCAGCACGAGCCTTATCGAGAACTTGCCAATGACCTTCTTAGGAATCATGGTTTTAGCTCCGGATCCAGAGAAGGCACCTTCAATTCCATGCAGGGAGAGGGATGGGTATCTTCACCTGTGCATCAGGATGTCTGTCTTGCAGGGATGCAGCAGCATCTCAGTGCCCATGACCTTTGCATTCCCTTCCATGTCAAAGCCGATGTAGCTGTAGAGCATGAGCGCCTCCTCAGCCATGGGGCCATGGCCTCATTGATGCCGGGGACGAGGACTGTCCCCTTTTTGTCTATCAGAGAGCCCGACAAGGAAATGAGAACATGAGGTCTGTCATGGCTTTGCACACTGAGCCCCCGTACCCGCCAGTGTCACTACACTTTGCCTCAATGAAAAAGTAGCAGAGCCTGTACGTGACACAGGGCTTCTTTTCCAGACAGTAACTGTGGGAGATGCAGACGTAGTCCATACCCTGAACGATGGTGTCCTTCTGGGCAAAGATCAGTCCATCCAGGCCTTCAGAACCAGATTCCTCCATGCCTTGCAGGCAAAATTGGACATTGACAGGAATTTCCTGATTTGTTTTCTGAAAAGCTTCCAGGGTGTTCATACAGCCAGCCACTTGCACCTTATCATTGGCTGAACCCCTGCCATACAGTTTCCCATCTCACTCCACCAGGGTGAATGGATCGCTGTCCCAGCTGTCCACCAGGGCCGTGGGATGCACATCCAGGTGTCCATAAATATACATGGTCTTCTTTGGGTCTGAGCCCAATGTGCCAAGTAAAATTGGGAGAAAGTGGAATCTCTGAGCCATTAGGCAGCTTTTGTGTCCCAATATCTACCAGTTCCATGGAGCTGCCCAGCTGCTTGATGTTGACAACTTCCATCATCCTTTTGATTTTACCTCTCTTCTCAGGCCATGCAGACACACTCTGGATGGCCATCCATTTAGCAAGTTTCTTAATGTAGCGATCCTGATTTTCATCAATGTACTTAAACAGGCTAGTAAGGTCTGACATTTTTCAACCAGGCAGGATCGCTGGAAGATTGCTGGAAAAGACACTCTGTCAAGGCTGGCTTCAAGGCAGAGGCTCTTGTTTAGTTTTAAAGAGGAGACTGCATCAAGAACCCAGCTTAAGAGATTTTTGGATGGAATTGGCCCAGTGAATATTTTGCCCTGACTGTTATGTTATGCTGGGTTCTAGGAAGCGAAGGGAAGTTTGACACTAGACTGGAGTAACTCTCCTCACTCCCAATACGCTGCAGGCTACCATGGTCCTCAGTGTCACTGATGCTGGTAGGCCTGATATTGTCCTTTTCTCCATGGGAGAACTCTGTGCTTTCAATGTCCACTTCAATTAACTCTCGCTCTGAATCAGACTGATCTGAAGAAATAGCTGAGCCAATGTTGTTGTCCTAGTTCGCCAAAGGGCTGCTGATGCAAGTACCAGAAATGGGTTGGCTTTTATAATGGGACATTTATTAGGGTAAAAGCGTACAGTTCCAAGGCTGTGAAATATCCAGATCTAGGCACCATCAGATATGCTTTCTCACCAAAGTCAGCGGCCACATGTTGAAGCAAGATGGTGATCTCTGCCTTCCCCTCCAGGCTCACCATCTCTTGGAGTCCAACTCCCAGAGCTCAGCTGTGAGCAACCATGCATAGGGCTTGTCTCTTTCCTGGCCTCCTCTCAGTCTCCGCTGCTCTTTCTTCCCGCGTTCAGCTGTGAGCTATCAGGCAGATGGTGGGGCTTGTCTCCTGAGCCTTGAGCTACTCCATGGGCCCAGCCGCTGAGGGGCCTCTTTCAGAGCCTCTGTGCTCTGCTGGTTATGGACTCTGGGACATCTCTCAGCCCTTGGGGCTTCTTTTCCTGCAGTCCTCTCTCTCACATGGCAGGATCAATATGGGCTCCTTTTCTCTCTGTGTCTCTGTTTATAGTAGACCCAGCAAGAGGGCGGAGACCCAAGCTCACTGATGTAGTCCACTTAAAAGGTCCCACACCCACAGGAATAGTTAAAAAACATAATCTTTCTCTTTTTGGGATTCACAAAAGAAATTCAAACTGTCACAGTCGTCCACTCAAATTGTTCCATCTCCTGAGGACCCTGCAGCTCTTCCAAACATGGTTTTAAACATTTCTGTACTCATTCCCAGTTCTCGAGCTGCTGTTGGCTCTTCCTTTCAGCTTCTTCAAGTTTCCCAAAGTGTGCTTTGGCTTTGGGGGGCAAACCAAGTGTTGTGTGCCTGGTGCAGTCTGGTCCCAGTGGAATCTTAACAGCATTCTAAACACAGGTGCGGATGAGCTCGTTGACTTTTTCCAGCTCCTTGTGTGTAGACCTGCTGGCAGTGCTGTGATGCTGCTTCCGCTGCAGTGTTTCTGTGCCTTGCTCAGCCTCCAGGGGGGCTTTGAATGGAGCAGCCGGGGACTTGGCCTGAAGGTCAACGTAGAGGCGTAGCCCTGTTCACGCTCTCGCTCCCGGTGCTCCAAAGCCTAGGATGCCTCTAGCAGGTGCTGCTGGCAGCTACAGCTGGGCGCTGCCTAGGGCTTGTGGGGGGTACATGCACACTGTCATCCCCTCGCTCTGCTCTGGCATTTTATTTTGCCAAAAAGGTCATTATTGGGACAACTGGTGAAATCTGAAGATGGTCTGTAGATAGTATTAAATCAATGTTAATTTCCTAATTTTAATAATTGTACTGGGGTTATATGAGAGATTGTCCTTCTTTATAGGAAAAACACACTCAAGTATTTAGGAGTAAAGAGGCATGATATGTGCAAATGACTGATAAAAATGTGTGTGTATGTGTTTGTGAGGGATGTAGAGAAAGAAGATAAAGCAAATGTGGTAAAATGTTAACATTTGGGAATAATACAGAGGGTCTATGGGGTTTCCTTAGGAAGTTCTTGCAATTCTATTGTAAGTCTGAAATAATGTCAAAATAAAAAGTTAAAAAAAAAAAAGATGTGTAAAATTAAAAACAAAAAAAAGCATTAATGCCAGTGCTTGTTCTGTTTCCCCGGGCTAGCACCTAACACCTACATGAAATCATTGATAGTAAACCATTCCCTGTGTACTCTAGAGATTCTTGCCACTCTATTAGAGAATGTAGCAGGACCACCCAGGAATTTAATATTTTGTTGGTTATTATATTTTAAAAAAATCAATTTTACTGATACATATTAATAAAGCATACAATTGATCCAAAGCACACAATCAATGGTATTTGGTATAATCACATAGTTGTGAATTCATCACTTCTATCATTATTAGAGAATTTTCATTATTTCAATAATAACAATATTAAACAAACAAAAAAACAAACAAGAAAATTCTTCACTTCTCAATCCCTCTATTCTTCCCCAGCCTTACATAACTGCTAATCTAATTTTATCTTTATAAATTGATTTCTATAAATGAAATCATACAATATGTAGTACTTTGTATCTGGTTTCTTTCAATTAGCATAATTTTTGTCTGATTTTAATATCTTGTAGTATTAATGTAATTAGTTCAAAGATAAATGGCCTTATATATGCAATTTTACCCATATTCATATTTCACATGCATTTTACTATGCTATACAGTTCCATGTTACATTTTTTAGCTTTCCTTTTAGCAATATATATGACCTTAGACTTACCCTTTAAACCACTGTCATACCCATATAACAGCACTGCGAGTTACTAACATTATGTTGTGCTTTCACCTTTTCTATTCATTTCCAAAGATTAACAAACATCCTTTATACCAATTCCGCACACATTAACCCTCAGCTTTCCATTCTCTAACCTCATTCTACATTCTGGTGACCTATATTCAAGTTATTAACTCCATAAGGTTACACAAGATATGTAGTTCATAGTAGCATAATCATACAGTATTTGTCCTTTTGTATCTGGCTTGCTTCACTCAACATTGTATCTGGCTTGTTTCACTCAACATAATGTTCTCCATCCATGTTATCATATGCTTTACATATTCATTTTTTACAGCCACATAATATTCCATCATGTGTATACACTACAGTTTGTTTATCTATTCATCGGTTGACATTCATCGGTTGACAGACACCTGCGTTGTTCCCATCTTTTGGCAATCATGAATAATGCCGCTATAAACATTGGTGTGCAGATGTCTGTTCGTGTCTCTGCTCTCAGTTCTTCTGGGTTTTTACCCAGTAGTGGTATTGCCAGGTCACATGGCAAATCTATATTCAACTTCTTTAGGAACTGCCAAACAGTCCTCCACAGTGGCTGTACCATTCTACATTCCCACCAACAGTGAATAAGTGTTCCTACCTCTCCACATCCTCTCCAACACTTGTAGTTCTGTCTTTTTAATAGTGGCCATTTTGATAGGTGTGAAATGATATCTCATTGTAGCTTCGATTTGCATTTCCTTAATCATTAGTGATGTTGAACATTTTTCCTTTTTTTTCTTTCCATTTGTATTTCTTCTTTGGACAAATGTCTATTGAAGTCTTTTGTCCATTTTTAAATCTGGTCATTTGTCTTTTTATTGTTGAGTTGTAGCATCTCTTTATATATCATGGATATTAAACCCTTATCTGATATGTGATTTCAAATATTTTCTCCCATTGAGTTGGCTGCCTTTTCACCCTTTTGACAAAGTCCTTTGAGGTGCAAACGTATTTAATTTTGAAGAGGTCCTATTTATCTACTTTTTCTTTTGTTGCTCATGCTTTGGGTGTAAGGTCCAAGAAACTACTGCCTACCACAAGGTCTTGAAGATGTATCCCTACATTTTCTTCTAGTAATTTTATGGTCCTGGCTTTTATATTTAGGTCTTTGATCCATTTTGAGTTGATTCTTATAAAGAGAGTGAGATAGGGGTACTTTTCCTTCTTTGGTTGTGGATATCCAGTTCTTTCAGCACCATTTGTTGAAGAAACTATTTTGTCCCGTTAATATGGCTTTGGTAGGTTTGTCAAAAACCAGTTGGCCATAGAGGTGAGGGTTTATTTCAGGACTCTCAATTCTATGCCACTGATCGATGTGTCTATCTTTATGCCAATACCATACTGTTTTGACCACTGTAGCTAGCCTTGTAATATGTTTCAAAGTCAGGCAGTGAAGATCCTCTCACATCACTCTTCTTTTTTAGAATGCTTTTGGCTTTCCCCTCTAAGATATTGGCTGTGGGCTTTTCATATATGCCCTTTATCATATTGAGGAATCTTCCTTCTATTCCTATCTTTTGAAGTGTTTTTATCAAGAAAGGATGCTGGATTTTGTCAAATGCCTTTTCTGAATTGATCGAGATGATCATGTGTTTTTTTCCCTTCAATTTGTTAATATGGTGTATAACGTTAATTGATTTTCTTATGTTGAATCATTCTTGCATACCAGGAATAAATCCCACCTGGTAGTGATGTGTAAGACTTTTGATATGCTGTTGGATTCGATTTGCAAGTATTTTGTTGCCAATTTTTGCATCTATGTTCATTAGAGAGATTGGTCTGTAATTTTCTTTTCTTGTAGTGTCTTTATCTGGCTTTGGTATTAGGGTGATGGCCTCATAAAATGTATTGGGTAATTTTCCCTCCTCTTCCATTTTTTGGAAGAGTTTAAACAGGACTGGTGTAAATTCTTTTTGAAATGCATGGTAGAATTCACTTGTGAAACCATTTGGTCCTGCACTTTTCTTTATTGGGAGATTTTTGATGACTGATTCAATCTCTTTAAATGTGATTGGTTTGTTAAGTTCTTGTATTTCTTGTAGCATCAGTATAGGTTGTACATTTCTAGGAATTTGTCAATTTCACATCTAGGTTGTCCAGTTTTTTGGCATACAGATTCTCATAATATCTTCTTATGATCCTTTTTATTTCTGTGGGATGAGTTGTAACTTCCCCCCTTTCATTTCTGATTTTATTTGTATATTCTCTTTTTTTCTTTGTTATTCTAGCTAGGGGTTTGTTAATTTTATTGATCTTCTCAAAGAAACAGATTTGGTTTTGTTGATTTTCTTTTTATTTTTTTGTTCTCAATTTCATTTATTTCTGCTCTAATCTGTATTATTTCTTTCCTTCTGCATGCTTTGGGATTGGTTTGCTGTTCTTTTTCTAGTTTCTCCAATTGTTTAATTAAATTTTTGATTTTAGCTCTTTCTTCTTTTTTAATATAGGCATCTAGGGCTATAAATTTCCCTCTCAGCACTGCCTTCGCTGTATTCCATACATTTTGATAAACTGTGTTCTCATGTTCATTTGTCTCCATATAGTTACTAATTTCACTTACAATTTCTTCTTTGACCCGCTGATTGTTTAGGAGTATGTTGTTCAGCCTCCACACACTTGTGATTTTACCTCTTTCCTGTCTATTATTGATTTCCAGTTTCATTCCATTATGATCTAAGAGGGTGCTTTATATAATTTCAATCTTTTTATATTTATTGAAAGCTACCTTGTGACCTAACACGTGGTCTATCCTGAGGAAATATCCATGACCACTTGAGAAGAAAATATAACCTGCTGAGTTTGGGTGCAACGTTCTGTATATGTCTGGTCTGTTAGGTCTATCTCGTGTATCATATTGTTCAAGTTCTCTGTTTCCTTGTTGATCTTCTGTCTAGTTGTTCTAATTTTGTGAGTGATGTGCTGGAGTCTCTAATTATTATCGTAGAGATGTCTACTTCTCTCTTCAGGTTTGCCAGAGTTTGCCTTATATATTTTGGGCCACCCTGGTTATGTACATAGATAATATGACTGTTATTTCTTCCTGGTGGATTGTCCCTTTAATTAATATATAATGGACTTCAGTATCTCTCATAACTTTTTTGCATTTAAGTTTGTTTTGTCCGATATGAGTATAGCTAACCCTGCTCTTTTTTGGTTACTGTTTGCATGGAGTATCTTTTTCCAACCTTTCACTTTCAGCTGGTTTGTATCCCTGGGTCTACAGTGAGGCTCTTGTAGGCAGCATATGGATGGCTCTTGATTTTTCATCCATTCTCTGTCAGCCTATATCTTTTGACTAGGGAGTTTAATCCATTCACATTCAATGATATTACTGTAAAGGCATTATTTATTTACACCATTTTAATCTTTGGTTTTCATATGTCATCTTATTTTTGTCTGTCTTTTCACTCTTTTGGCTATCCTTTCTGTTATTCTTGTCTTCTATACTCTCCTCCAAGCCTCTCTCTCCTGTCTTTTTCTTTCAGGTTGTAAGGCTCCCTTTAATATTTCCTGCAAAGGTGGATTCTTTCTTATGAACTCATTTAGTTTCTGTTTGTTTGTGAATATTTTAAACTCACCTTCATATTTGAAGGACAATTTTGCTGGATAAAGAATTCTTGGCTGGCAGTTTTTCTCTTTCAGTATTCTAATTCTATCATACCACTGTATTCTAGCCTCCATGGTTTCTGATGAGAAATCTGCACTAAGTCTTTCTGGGCATCCCTTATATGTGATGGTTTGCTTCTCCCTTGCTGCTCTTAGAATTTTCTCTTTATCTTCGGTGTTTCACATTCTGAGTAGTTGTATCTTGGAGTAGGTCTATTTGCACTTACAATGATTGGGGTACACTGCAGTTCTTGGACATGTATGTTCATTTCTTTCATGAGAGTTGGGAAATTTTCAGCCATTATTTCCTCAAATACTCTTTTTGCCCCATATCCCTTCTCTTCTCCTTCTGGAACTCCTATGACATGTATATTGTTGCATTTTGTGTTTTTCAACACCCTGAGCCCCTGCTCAAATTTTCCCATTTTTTTCTCTTTCTGTTCTATTCTCTCTTCAATTTCAGCTGTTCTGTCTTCTGTATCACTTACTCTTTCTCCTATCTTTTCGAGTCTGCTGTTGCATGCCTCTAATTTGTTTTTTTAATCTCACCATTCATGTCTTTCATTCCCATAAGCTTTGTTATTTTTCTATTCAGGTTTTCAAGTTCTTCTTTGTGCTTGCTCAGTGTCTCCTTGATGTCCTTTATGTCTTTAGCCATATTGTCTCTTTCATCAATTTGATTTTGAAAATTTGTGTGCATCTTGTTGATTAGTTGTCTCAAATCCTGTGTCTCACCTGGGACTTTGATATATTCCTTTTCTTGGGCCATTTCTTCCATTTTCTTAGTATGACTTGTAATTTTTTGCTGATATCTAGGCATTTATTAGGATGGTGAGTTTAATCAGATGCTCAATTTCTCTCTCCTTCACAGGGATTTAGTGGCAGGAGGCTGTGTGTTACTGCTGCTCTTTGATTCTTGGTTCAACCTGCCCTGGGTCTTTTAGATTGTTCCTGTTAGTTGCTTAGATCTGGGCCCTGGACCCAGCAATGGGTTGTAGACCCACTTCCAAGGGCCTTGAGAGAGGGAGGCTGTAAAGGCTGGAAAAGCTTCTCTCACTTATTTATTTATTTTATTTTATTATTATAGTATTATTTTTAAAGATTTATTTATTTGCTTGATCCATTTTAAACCCCACCTTCCCCATTTGCTGTTTTTTTTTGTGTCCATTCACTGGGCAATTCTCTGTGTCTGTTTCATCTCTTCTCATCCTCCTCCTCCAGTCTTCACCAGGATTCGATCCTGAAGACCTCCGACATAGGAGAGAGGTGTTCTAGCCATCTGCGCCACCTTGGCTCCTGGTTTTTGGAGCTTTCGGAGCATCTCGTCTTGTCTCTCTCCTTTTGCGTCATCATCTTGCTGCATGGCTCCCGGGGCCTGGCGGCTCACCGGCACACAGGGCCTGGCAGCCCATGCGCCTTCTATATATATATTTTTATTTTACCGGGAGGCCCTGGGGATCGAACCCAGGTCCCTCCATATGGCAGACGGACGCCCAACCATTTGAGCCACATCCGCCCCCTCTCTCACTTATTTAATTCCTCACATGTATCTCCTTGGTCCACCAGCAGATGGTGCTCTTTGACAGCCCTCTCAGTTCAAAGCCTGGATGGAGTGTGTTTGCTGCAACACAGACCAGATCAATGTGATAGAGGTTCCTCTCTGGAGGCTAAGAGCCTCATAATACAAACTTTCTCAGAGGCAATTCTCCAGCTTTTGCTGGCAACCTCCTCCCTTTTCCTGGGCAGGAAACAATTCCACTCCTCTCTGAATCTTCAGCAAACAGTCCTGGTCAGCAGAGAGGGAGATTGAGAGGAGATTGAGATTGAGATCTCTTTAGTCCCCTGCTGACTCCCAGGCAAACAATGGCATGGCCCTACCCGGCCTGGAAGGGCTCGTGGGACACAGCAGACCACATTTGTGGGTCAAAAGCTGAGTCAGCCTTGGGCTGTGTCCCTCTCGTCCACTTTCATGGGACAGTGGATCCCTGGGGCCCCCTTTGTCTACAGCTGCTGGCCCCAAGGCCTGAGATACAAAAGTGTCTATAGGGTGGGGGAGGATGCTGGCAGTTGCAGCTGCAGCTTTTAACTCACAGTTTTGCCGTTCCAATTCTTTTCCTTTGCCCCTCTTTCTTCTGGGCTGTATCCAGCCTTCCCCTGGTGTCCTAAAACCTAGATTTTTTTCCAGGCCATTTCTGCCTGTCCTCTCACTATTTTACTGGGAGAGAAGAGAGTCCCTTGTCTTTCTAGTCTGCCATCTTCCCAGAAGTCATTTTTTGTTGGTTATTGTGTGGGTCTCCACCCACTGAGATAATACCCTATGACAACATGAACACATTCATATTCCAGAGAGGCATGCCCCAGGTGCACTCTTTCCCACACATCTCCCCACCACTGACACCTTGTACCAGTGACCTTTTCCTGACATAGATGGCAAAAGAACACTCCCACAATTGTATTCTCGACCACAGTCCTCAGCCTCCCCAGATGTGATGGTTAGGCTAATGTGTCAACTCGGCCAGGTAATTGTGCCCAGTTGTTTGTTCAAGCAAGCACTGAGCTAATTGTCATAAAAGGACATTTATGGACTTTAGTCACCAGTGAGTTTACTGCATAGATAGCTGATTACATCTACATCAATCAGGGAGATTGCCGTCAGCAATGAGTGATGCTTTATCCAATCAGCTGAATGCCTTAAAAGGGGAAGTGATATCAGCATTCAGAGAGAATTTCTCAGCTCGTCCTTGGACAGCCAACATCTCTCGGAAACTCATCAAGGATATTCATTGGACTTTCATCAGAGCCCCTGGTTTGCATGGACTTGTGCATCCCCACAGTCACGTGAGAGACTGTTTTAAAATCTCATACTATTGACAGATATCTCCTGTTGATTTTGTTTCCCTAGAGAACTCTGACTAATACACCAGAGTTCACCTGTTCTTTCCTCCAGCCCTCTTCCCAGCTCCATGGATAGCCCACTCCACTTCCCCAACCCCACTCACACTCACACTCCAACACTGTCGACCCCACTCACATCGCTGCACTACCATCACCCCATCCACTGCTAAACCACCCCCATCCTAATAAAAGAAAACGGATCACTATGCCAAGCCATTATTTTTCCTCACTTTTAAAATTTTTTTAAAGATACTTTGATTACATAAATGTTACAGAGAATATATAGGGGATTCTCATATGCCCCGCTCCCCACATC
>JAQZBX010106709.1:0-10723 GCA_029593785.1 Cabassous unicinctus
TGTCAGAGTTTTCATGCATACTTTCATGTTTAATATTCAGGTAAACAAATAGCATGGGTTCTATATACAAAGACAATGCTGTTTATGTTTTTACTGAGGTTAAAGATCGTTCATTTTAATTATCTTTTCAACTCCATTTGATAATATTTAATTTAATTGTGTGTTTAATGATTACTGTTATTTTTATAGTTTAAAATGAATTATTTCTATATCTATCAACTTGCTATTTATATCTGCAATTATAGATTACTTTAAAAAATCCATTCTTCCAGGTAGCTATCAGTGTTTTCAATCATTATTTTGTCTCCTGAGGTAATACTAATCTTCCACATTTGGACTGTCCATTATTTCCATACCTGTTAAACTCTCTTTTGGCATTTTGAAAGCTGTTCTGAATTTTGAGAGAAATCTTTATATGTGTCCTGCTAATCACTGCTTTGATCTGATACAGCATCAAAGTTATTGGACTTCTAAGGATTTGACATGTAACTGTATTTAGCTTTTTTCTTTGCAAAGTGTTATATTATGTGTATTTCTTTTTTGCCTTTTATTATAATCTTGTTTCCTTTTGTTTCTCATTATTGCTATAATCAGCTTGTAATTTTGCATGGCTTTATATTTCCCTTTTAATAAAACCATATCTTTTTGTTAATTTTTTAAATTTTTATTTTTTTATTTTAGAAAAGTTTTAGATTTACAGAAAAATTATACAGAAATTACTGAGTTCCTGTATCATTCCCCACATACACACACACAGTTGCCCCTATTATTAACATCTTACATTACTGTGCTACATTTATTACAATCAATGAACCAATATTGAAGCATTGTTACTAACTGAAGTCTATAGTTTATGTTAGGTTTACACTTTGTGTTGTACAGTTTTATAGGTTTTGCGAATGTAACAATCCAAAGATTTAAGTCTCTGAGAAATATATTTAGCAGGTATATTGAAAATTATAGTTTCAGATAAAATGAGTAGAAGAATCATGATTAGGGGAATTATAAATGAGTATAACTATGTTGTATTGGGGAAATATATTTTCATATATTTTCAATCAGGCTTTGCCAGGGGGGTGTTATTTCAAGAGGCTGTGTGCTGGACATCCTCTTAGAGGTCCGGGAGCACTTTTGTTTGAGACTTTGTTTACTGTGGAAGTTTTAAAATCTGCCTGAGACTTGCATAAGCATAACTTCGGGAATGACATCCTGACTCACTTTGATATCTCTTAGCGATTAAAACATTGTTGTATTTAATATTTTCCCCTTTTAGCCAAGATCTTTTTTCCAAATGCATCACTGATTTATGCTTGGTAATAATGCCTCGGTACCAGGGAGGCTCATGCGGGGGAGTCATGTTCCACATCAGGTAGAAGGTAGTGAGGTTATTTGCAGAGGTTGGCTTAGAGAGAAGGCACATTTGAGTAAAAATGTTACCCTGAAAGAGGATGTAACTCTTAGTCATTAATTCTATTTAGTTATGGTTTCATTTTTACAGGAATAAGGTTCATAAGTACAAACATTAAGATCAATGGTTTGGCTTATTGCTTGTTCCTTTTCTTAGGGAAGCGTATATATTCCAGAGATTTTTGTCATCTTATTTGAGAAAGCACAAGAACTTCCCCAGGATGGAAGTTTAATGTTTTGTTAGCTACTGTGTGGTTCTCTATTGAGAAAGCATACTTATGACAACAAGAAAACGTTATCATCCCATAAAAGCATGCTCTAGTTGCATTTCCCCCATATACCACCCCAATAACAACACCCTATACTAGTGACCTATCTTTGTTATAGATCCTGAAAGTGATCTACAGCAATTTTATATTTGTATTATTAATCACAGTCCTTAACCACCCCAATGTCCCCCAATTTATCCTCTAGCTTTCCTATCTTTCAAAGTGTTTTTATCAAGAAAGAATTCTCAATTTTGTGAAATGCCTTTTCTGTTTTGATAGAGATGATCATTTGATTTTCCTCCTTTGATTTATTAATGTGATATATTAAATTAATTGATTTTCTTATATTGAACCATCCTTGCATATGTGGGATAAAACCCACTTGATCCTGGTGTGTAATTTGTTTAATGTGTTGTTGGATTCAATTTGCAACTGTTTTGTTAAGAAATTGTGCATCTAAGTTCGTTTGAGAGATTGTTCCAAAATTTTCTTTTCTTGTAGCATCTTTCTTTGGCTTTGGTATTAGGGTGATATTGGCTTCATAGAATGAGTTAGATAATGTTCCCTCATCTTCAATTTCTTTGGAAGAATTTACATATGATTGGTTTTAATTCTTATCAGAATTATTGGAAGAATTCACCCCTGAAGCCTTTTGGTCCTGGGCTTTACTTTCTTGGGAGGTTTTTGATGACTGATTCAATCTCATAAGTTGAAATTTGTCTGTTGAGTTCTTCTAATTCTTCTTTCTTCAGTGCAGTTTCCTCATGTGTTCTTAGAAATTCATCCATTTCCTCTAAGTTTTCCAAATTGTTAGCATAGATTATTTCATAGTATCTTCTTGTAATATACTCTTTATTTCTGTAGGGTCAGTGGTGATGTCCCTTCTCATGTTTCTGATTTTATTTGCATTTTTTCTCTTTTTTCTTTGATAGTCTAGCTAAGGGTTTGCCAATTTTATTAATCTTTCAGGAAGACAGACATTGATTTGTCAATTCTCTCCATTGTTTGTTTAATTTCTCAATGTCATTTAATTCTGCTCTCATCGGTGTTATTTCTTTCCTTCTGCTTATTTGGGATTAGATTGCTACTCTTTTTCTAGTCCCTCCACTTGTGAAGTTAGGTCTTTCTTTTACCTCTTTCTTCTTTTGAAATATAGGCATTTAGGGCTATAAATTTCCCTGTCAGCACTGCCTTTGCTGCATACCATATGTTTTTATATATTTTCTTTTCATTTTCATTCTCTTGAGATATTTACTGATTTCTCTTACAATTTCCTCACTGACCCACTGATTGTTTAAGAGTGTGCTTTTAAATGTCTCTGTGTTTGTGATTTTTTCAGTTCTCTGCCCATTATTGATTTCCAGCTTCATTCCATTGTGGTTAGAGAAAGTGTGTTGTTAAATTTCAATCTTTCTGAATGCGCTG
Organism: Cabassous unicinctus; assembly: GCA_029593785.1. Classification (NCBI taxonomy): domain Eukaryota; kingdom Metazoa; phylum Chordata; class Mammalia; order Cingulata; family Chlamyphoridae; genus Cabassous; species Cabassous unicinctus. The sequence continues at coordinate 3,102 of JAQZBX010106709.1, forward strand.
AGACTTGTATGACATAACATGTGGTTTATCCTGGAGAATGATCCATAAGGACTCAAGAAGAATGTGTGTGTGTGTGTGTATGTGTATATATATATATCACTGTTTTAGGGTGCTATGTTCTGTATGTGTCTGTTAGATCTAATTCCTTTAACATATTATTCAAGACCTCTGTTTCTCTATTGATTCTCTGTCTAAATGTTCTGTTTATTGCTGAGAGTGGTGTGTTGAGGAGCCCCACTCTGATTGGAGAGGAATCTATTTCACTCCTCTGATTTGACAGTGTTTACCTTATGTATTTTAGGGTACCCTTGTTAGGTGCATAAATTGTATGATTGTTCTTTCTTCCTGGTAGATTGCCCCTTTTATGAATATATAGTGTCCTTCTTTGTCTCTTACCACAGTTTTGCATTTAAAGTCTATTTTGTTTGATAGTAGTATAGCTATACCAGCTCTTTTATGATTACTGTTTGTGTGAAAGATCATTTTGCAACCTTTCATTGGCAAACCTATTTGTGTCCTTGTGTCTAAAGTGAGTCTTGTGAAGACAGCATATAAATGGGTCATATTTTTTATATAGTCTGCCAATCTTTGTCTCTTAATGGAGAATTTATCCATTAAGCCTCAGTGCTAATACTGTAAATGCAGTACTAATTTCAAACTCTTTTTTCTTTAGTCCTATATATGTCATATCTTATTTTTTTTCTCTTTTTACCCTTTTATTTACCCTTACTAATGCTTTCCCTTTCTACACTTTCTTCCAATCCTCTCTCTCATGTCTTTTCCTTTCAGCTTGAAGGGCTCCCTTTACTATTCCTTGAAGGGCCAGCCTCATGTTGATGAATGCTCACAATTTCTGTTTATCTGTGACTATTTTAATCTTCTGCCACATTTTTGAAGGACAATTTTACTTGATAAGAATTCTTGGCTGCAGTTTATCTCTTTCATCACCTTAACTATGTCATACCACTCTCTTCTCACCTCCATGGTTTCAGATGAGACATCAGCACTTAATCTTATATGTGATAGATTTCTTTTCTCTTGCTGCTTTCAGGATTCTCTCTTATATCTTTGGTGTTTGACAATCTGATTAGTATGTATCTTGGAGTAGATCTGTTAGGATTTGTTCTTTTTGGAGTATGTTGTGCTTGCTGGTTATGTACACTCATGTCCCGTATGTAGTGTATTTTTATTTTCTTCTATTGTGCATTTCATTTCCATTATATCAGTTTTTTAAATATATGTTTATAATTTCTTCTGTATGCTCACCCAGTGTCTTCCTAATGTCCTTTACCTCTTACTTCATCTCCTTGAATTGATTTAGAATATTTTTTATAGATATCTTTGATTTGTTGTCCCAAATTCTGTGTCTCCTGTGGTTTTTTAGTTTGTTCTTTGCCTGGGACATATCTTCCTGTTCCTTAGTATGCCCTCTAATTTTTAGCTAATATTTAGGCATCTGTTTATCTTGATGGGTTTATACCATTGGCCAGTTTCTCTTTCTTGTCTAGGTTTTTTGTTTGTTTTGCTTTTAGTTAAGGCTCTTCTTTGACACTTAGATCCACTTATTCTGAATCTTCAGAATTGTGTACGTTTTGTTTGGGAAAAAAAAAAGAACAAAACAAAACATAACAAAAGAAAAAAGAAAGAAAAGGAAACGAAAACAGAATTGAAGAAAAAAGAGGAAAAACAAGGAAGGAAAGAAGGAATGAAGAAAGGAAGAAATGAAGGAAGGAAGGAAGGAAGGGTAGGGAAGAAAAGAGAAAAGAGAAAGAAGGAAAAGAAGAAAAATGGAAAAAAATAAAAATAAAAATTTCCTTCCTTTCACCAGCTACACCTCACCAGCTGGATTGCCCCCAAAGACCACCACTCTCCCGGTGCCTGGCTGGGCACTCCTTCACATACAAAATCACCCTACAGCCTGCTACCTCCCCAGTCCTCAGCTGGTCATTCCATTACCTACCTATAATCCCATGGGAATCAACTTTACCACCTAAAGTGCTATACTCAAATAATAGTCTTTTTATCCTTATTCTTACAATCTGTAATCATCTTCTAAATTACTTAGGTCAGCAACATTTAACCACACTTTTTTCAGTTAGGTTATATTACACAATTGTAATACATTTAGATTATTTTGTAACAGTCTGAATTCCATTCTGATGTCACTATCTTATTAATATTATTAATGATTTTTAAATTTTACATATATTAAAGATCACTCTTTGTAGTGTATTGATCTATAAATTTTGACAAATGCTTACTGTCATGTATCCTTAACTACAGCATCACACAGAGGCATTTCACCACCCCTAACCTATGCTTTCTCCTATTCAATTATTCCTTCTTTCCCAAATTATTAACACTCCTCATCTGTTTAATGTCTTTATAGTTTTGCCTACTCCAGGATGTCAGTGTATGTGGGCTAGTCTGCCTACTTTTACTTGGTATTTAAAATTTTAACATTTAAAATTTCTCCACATTATTGATGGAATGAGAAATCTTTCTTTTATCCCTGAATAGTAAATATTCCATTGATTCACCACAGATCTTTGTTTTATTCCATTCACCTATTGAAGGACATATGGTTCTTTACAGTTTTACATGATTGTAAATGGAGCTGCTATAGAAATGTTAATGCAGTTTTTAGTTCAGGCATAAAAATATTTATGATCTTATAATTTTAAAAATTGATAAAATTATCTATAATGCTTATATAGAATAATTTTATAGAGTATATACTTCATATGGTTGATACTTTTATTCACTCTTCTCCGTGGAGCATAGTATTTTTTCTTTGAAAATACACTCTCCCTGTATTTGCTGAGGTACCTAGCAAGCTCACATGAAATTGGAGGCTATTTCAATTCTAAGTACTTCCAATTGAAAGGGAATATGTATTTTAGTACAAAAAATAAGACCTTTTGGAGAAGTTCCTGAAATTATTCATCAGCTTTTATCTGTGATATCACTATGACACATCACAAATGATAATAAACCTCAGCAAATATTTTGTCAGCATGTATATGTCAACATACATTTTGCAATTTATTCATTCACCTTAAACTTTTATTAGAAATGGAAACCCATTGTTTTAGTTTTAATTAAATATGTATTGTACTTTTCCTCATTGTAATAATTTATATCCTTTAACAAATACTTAATGTTAATATTTTACATCAGATACTTAGTCTCTTGATTAAGTTTATTATTTTTCTACATTTAGATGCAGCAAAATTATAAGACTTTTAATTTTTTTCCATTATACATAATAACAATCTATACAATTAAAACAATTTGCTCATCAAAAGTTAACTCATATTAACTGCTTTTATTTTAATTTTCTTTTCATATATCCAATGACTCTGATGTTGAGCTGACATCATTTACATTCTGGAAAATTCCTCTTCTGCTAATGGGGACAATAACAATTAATGTTACACAATTGCTTTCATGCATATATAGAATAACTTGAAATTAAAAGCAAGGAAACTTATTTATACATATAAGTATTTGATGTAAGTGAAAATCATACTTTATTGAATGATATGTAAATATATATTCAGCAGACTTCCATGATTAAATCTTAATCTTCAGGGCAATTCTTCCGAAAATAATGTATCAATAACTAAGAAGCTTTGCATCTTCAAGTTTTTGTCTAATCAGTGATTTTACTCCATCCCATCATGGAAGATGATAAATGTCCACAAAACTGAGCAAGTTACACTTTGCAATAAATTTTTGTGCAAAATGCAAATTTATTACTTGGTTATTTATTATTCATGATATTTCTTTTCATTCTTTGCTGTTCAAAAACTTACCTCAAAATAAAAACTAATAAAAAATATTTTTAAAATTATACATGGTATTGGGGATTGAATGAGGTACCAATTCAAAAAAGTCTTTCGAAGAATTCTCCAGGAGAATCTGGCTGGCTAAAACAGAGATAGAAATTCTCCCTTCTGACTGCTGAAATCATCACTTCTTTTAAGGTCTTCAAGTGATTGGATGAGATTTCTCTCATAGCTGAAGGGAATCTCCACAGATGTTTATTAAATGTAATGAGGCATAGATGCAATCAACTCACTGATGATTTAAGTCCACAAAAATGCCCTCATAGTAACAATTAGGACAGTGCTTATTGACCAAACAACTAAGCACCAGTAACTGGACAAAATGATATATGAGCCTAGTCATCACAATAACAAATGAGCAATTACCAATTTCTAAACTAAAGCGATTACTACAATTTCAGTAATTCATTAGTCTATCATAAAATACTGGTTTAACTTCAACGTGCTGTGTAATTGGACTATAGAGTGTCTGAGATTTGACCTGTGCTTACAGTAAGCTGAAAACCTAGATAAAGAGACAAAATTTACATGTTTAGTGAAATGTTAACAATTTTGTTGCCATTCAGACTACTGTATACAAAGGATGAAAGCAATATTCACTGAAGGAGCTAAGTGATAATCATGAAATTTGAGTCCAGTATGCTTTACCTAATCTGCAGGTCAAATAGATTTAGAAAAAATAAATGAGAGCAGGATAAGAGATTAATCTACCCCAATTTTCGCAGATTGATTTTATAGAATCCCCAAGAGCTTGTTATCCATTTCCTTCTTAAATATTATCATCCTATAAATAATGAATGTGATTGCTTAGCAATTCAGCCCACTACCACTTGATGAGTTCTGATTGTCATATGTTTTCTTCATACTGGGATTTCAAACAGCTTACTGTCTGTCCATACACTATGGAGACAGACTCCCTACATTCATATCCCAACAAGACACTCACTAATTGACCTTGAGCACGTTACTTTAAGTACCTTCTGTCTGAACTTTCCATTTTTTTAAAAATAGGAACTTGATAAATAATTTTATGTAACACAAAGAACTGAGAGGAGTTTTTAATATTAAAATTGTGCTGACTATAGCATAATGAATAAATAAATCTTATTGCTCTTTGGAGTATTTACATCTTTGATATTATACAGATGAAATGGAACTCATTTATCAGGAGATAAAATTCAAGTATTTAAAGGTACTTATTGTTCCCAATCCTCCCCACAACATGAACATACCATTTTAGGCTATGTAACACTCTTTCTTCAAGAACACCCCTCTTTATATGCCTTATAGAAATATTTCTATAGACATGTCATTATGCCCTATCCTATTTTTGTAATTATTTTTAAAGTGAAGAACATCAGTGTGAAACTCAAGAATACTTTTGCATGTAAGGGAATATATTTCCCTTGTTTACTATATCTCTATTACTGCATTGAATGACAGCAATTGTCAGCATGCTAGCCACACACTATAGCTACCTAGTATATAGTTTGTAGATAATTAAAATAACATGGAATCTGAAAGATATGCACACTATAAGCAGAAAACAGTGATTTAGAGAATAAAGGTAAGAGAATATTTGAGCAAAGTTATCCATTAGAAAGATATGGCTAAATGGGTTGTTTTTTATGGAACTGTTTTGGGACAATAGACTTGCCAGCCTAAAAGTGGGTTCATAAGGCTGAGTTATGGGAAATAATGAGAAGAAAAGGGACTGATTCCAAATGTAAGAGAATTTGACAAGCCTAGCAGAGGACTTTAATGAAAAAGTCAGGGTTTGCCATATTTTTAAAAAAGAAATATAGTATGTCACACAAGAAAAAAGTCATTCTGTAAATACTCATGAAGGATATGGTTCTAGTAGGGGGAAACTAAAAGGAAAAGGATAATTTGAAGTGCAACTATAACTGCAGTACCTGATGGGAAGAAGAACTATATTGGAGGGGTTAATATCACACAGAAGACATCACTTCAAGACTTTGTCACAGTATTTTACCCTTTTGATCTTGCCTAGTATCTGGATACATGGAGTTTAAAATCTGAGGATCTAAATTTGTTTTGCAAGCCATGAAGTCACAGGCAAGTTAATTTTTGAGTCTCAATTTAGACATATGTAAAATATAAATGTTAGTATTTACTTTTTGTTCTGTTGTGATTTTAAAATGTGGTGTAAAAAGTAATTTGTGAATTCTAAAACTATATAGTCATCTTATTATATTTACTTTTTGTTTCCTTGTCCTAGGAATTAACATTTTGGAATACTAACAGAATGGCACTCTGCTGTCTCCCCAGGAGAGCAACTAAATGCTACTGTATTGTGCATGATGGAGATCATTACAGGTATTTCCTACAGGTTCCCCCTAGAAAATAAAAATAACCATGGATCACAGGAAAATATTGCCCCTTTGAAGGCAAAATAAGTGCTTACTGATCAGCAGTTGTGGGCTCATTTAAAAATTGCACATGAAATCTGTAATTGATGCGACTCTAACCTAAGTAACTGATAAGTTTAAAATTAATTTCACAGAATCCCATGACTACTATCATCTTTCTTAGGATACAGAATATTTTATCTCTATCTAGGAAAGAATGATGCCTTATCCCATATATGTATGTTTGTTTCTTGATGATGTGACTTAAAGACCAAATAACTTGTTAGTAATATTTCAAAAGGAGACCACTAATCACAGATAAACCATTTCCACAATAGCTGAGGACATTTGAAAATAAACAGTAACAGAAAATTCAGAAGTGACAAAAGGCCTTAGTTTATGCAAAGAAATGACATCAAGCAGTTTTACAGGCTTTCTCCTTCTCACCTTTCCCGATTCAATGAGACAAAGCACAGAAAAGAAATTACAAGGTTTTGTAGACTCACAAAAGGATCATAGTATTTCAAATATTGCATATATTAACTTAACTCAATAAGAAAATTTTGGATATCCTTTTGCATTTAAAAACAAATTCATTGCTCAAGATAAATAATGTGAAAGCAAGATGAAGCAAGTACAGATTAATGTGGAAAAATCTCCCCTAAGAGAGTAACTTACTGAAAAAATGTGAATGTATCATATAGAAGTCAGTAAGTTATGTTTAAAAGCAGAATGAAGCAATGACTAAGCACATGTGCTCTGGAATAAGATTATATTTATTTGAATAAATGCTTTACCTCACTGTTTGTGTGATTTTGAACACATTTCTTAATTCTCTCTCATCCTTGGTTGTCTCATATATAAAATGGATAGGCTAAATGTATCTACAGTGTGGGAAATAAATGAAGGTTAAAGATATACTCTATTGTGAAATGCAAAATGAAGTAAAATCAAGTTATATTAATTAAGAATATACCAAGCATTCTATTTATTAGAGTGAAGTGGAATGATAAGGAGAAATTCTGGATACTCAAATTTTCTAAAATAGGAAGACATAGCAAAAAAAAAAAACCACACATTTGAGTTTCTTTTTGAAACTTTTAAAAGGAAGATTAATTATAGACTGGAAATTGTGAGGAGAAAAAAGTGGCTCAATCAAAGAAATTCTAGGTGTACAAGGACCTATTGAAAAAAAGTAGAATTCAAAAGTGTGTTATGCAAACAAATGGTAATAGCAATACTTACACCTGGGTAGAGGGAATAAAAGAAGAGGTAAAATTAAGATGTGTTGGGCATCATAGATCAATGTATGTGTTCAATTTCTTTCATTTGTTCTGCAGAAAGTAGGATTTATTTGATAGGAAAGAAACCATCTTTCTTACATTTTCTTGGAAGGCAC
>JAQZBX010106710.1:0-10724 GCA_029593785.1 Cabassous unicinctus
GCAATCTAAGCATCTTCAAAAAAAAAAAAATATATATATATATAACTATAATATTGTGTGGTGCAAAGTGTAAACTATAATGTAAAGTCTAGACATGGTTAGTAGCAATGCTTCAATATGTGTTCATCAGTTGTAACAAATGTACCACACTAATGAAATATGTTGCTAATGTGGGAAATTGTGGGAGAGGGAGGGAGTGGGGTATATGGGAATTCCCTATATTTTCTATGTTACTTTTGTATAATCTAAAACTTCTTTAAAAATAAAGAAAAAGTAAAATTTAAGGAGTCAGAAAGAAAGAAAAAAGACAACAACTGTATGAACAAAAATGTAAAGCATAATGTAAATCTTTAACCATGGTGAGTAGCAATGCTTCAAAATTTGTATGACAATTGTAATAAATATACCATCCACATGTAAAATGTTATTAATAGGGGAAAGGGGTAAAGGGGAATGTTGTTATGTATATAGAAACACTTATATTCTGTACATGGCTTTTCTATAACCTAAATCATATGTGAAGAGGAAATGTGGAAAACGACATTGGGGGATTAAATGGAAGAAAATGGTACTGTACATACAAGACAACAGATCCTACAGTGATGAAACACAATTCCAAATTTTTTAAATTTTATTTTTATTATTTTTTGTTATTTCAAATCTTTTTAAATTTTATATTTTATTTATTATTTTTAAACCTATTGTTATAATTTCATTTTCCTATTAAATTTATTCAAATATTTTGTTGGCTTCAATTTTGAAGAAGTTTTGATCACAGAAAGGTTACAAATGTCACATGGAAGGATCATTGGTGTGGGGTGTCAGTTATGGGAGGAGGTTCAACTGAGGCATACCTATAACAAACGTGATAGTCTTCAAGTGTTCATGGGGCATGTTCTTGGTGGGTGGAGATTGACACAATAGCTGAAAGAATATAAAATTCCTATCCTGGGAAGTACTGCCAAATTCTCAATTAGGACAGCAAAAATTCCCTGAGTACAGGGGCAGTGACTAGTAAAGAGGATGGACCATTGACATACCCTTGATATTTATGACTGTGCTTATGAAACTTTACTTTTGAAATTGAAATTTAGCCTAGTATTATAGTTTGCCTAAGAGTTACTTCCTGAGAGCTCCTTTTTTCTCAAATGTAGCTTTTCTCTAAGACAAACTCAGCATAAATATATTACCTTTCCTCTGGCATAGGACCTGTCTCCTGGGGATGAGCTTTCCTGACACTGAGAGATTACTACCAAGCACCAACTAGCAATGCAACTGGAAAAAGACCTTCACAAAGAAGGGGAAAAGTGTAAAGACAAATGAATTTTTATGGCTAAGAGACTTCAAAGTGAGTTGGTAAGTCATTCCAGAGGTTATGCTAATGCACGTCTCAGCAGGATCTCATTGTCTGCCCCAGTAAATTTTGCCTCATAAAGAGGGGCTCTTGTGGGCTCTGAAGAAATCCAAACACTATAGGGAGGGCAGACAACTCAGGAGATTGGTATCATGGCAGTGAGCCCTACTTTGGAATTTATGCTTCCCAGTGTGACAGAGTTGGACTCAGTTGTGGTTTTCCTACATATGGCTCTTCTGCCCCTTTGATTTGAACCAAGAGTTAGTACTAGAGTCAATAGGTTTATTCCAAGAGACTTAAATCTTTGAGCTTTCCATGTACCAGTTGGTCCTTGAATCTCAACAGATTTGCTTCAACGCCTACTTTCCAGTTCATTGGACTCATCCAAGACAAGAGACAAGGAAATGATGATGGACAATGACCAAACCAAAGAACAGAGACAGTGTACAACTGCAAGGAAGAGAGACCCATCCATCTGTCTCATGGGATCTAAGTCCCCTCTCAAGAAAATGTTGAGTGGGCATCACCATCTGAGAATCCTCAGGATTGGGGAATGAATGATGGACTAGAGTAGATATAGTATTCTACTATATACTTATATACTTATATACTTATTGTGATTCTAGGACTGGTAGAACTTTTATAACTGATGTGTACACAGTGGCCACTGGAGGTTCTGAGGGAAGGAATAGGGAAGAATAGGTGTAATATTTGGGCATTTCTGAGGGAAGGGATAGGGAAGAATAAGTGTAATATTTGGAATTGTCCTTAATGATGTTGCAATGACAGATACAGGCCATTATATATCTTGCCATAACAATAAATTGTGTGGGAGAGAAACTAAAGTATAATGTGAACTGTAATCAACAAATAGTAGCAATGTTCCAATATGTTTTCATCAATTGTAACAAATGTACCACACTAATGAAGTATGTTGTTATATGGTAAAATGTGGGAAGAGTGGGAAGTGGAGAATATGGGATTCCCCTTTATTTTTTATTTAACATTTATGTAATAGAGTAGGAACACAAAATGATTGTAACAAACAAAGAAAAACACTGTGTATTAATAAAAGAGGTAATCTATGAAGAAGAAAGAACAATAATAAACATTTTTGCACCTAACAAGGATGCAAATGCAAAGAGAAAAAAATTGGAAAAATCAATGGGAAAAACAGATGTCTCCAGTGTTATAGTGGGGTATTTAATACATCATTACCACCATTATACAGAATATCTTGACAGAGGACCAATAAAGAAACAGAGAGCATGAATAATACATTAGATGATCTAGATATAATAAACATATACAGAACATTATACCCAAAACAGCAGTATATACATTCTTCTCAAGCACACAAGGATCATTCTGCAGGATAGATCACACACTAGGCCACAGACCAAGTCTCAACAAATTTAGGAAGATTGAAATTATACAAAGTAATTTTTCTGACCACAATGGAATGAAGCTGGAAATTAAGATGTGGTAGAGTTCCAGATTAGGCCAAAGATATGCAAGTTAAGCAACACTCTCTTAGACAATCAGTGGGTCAAGGAGGAATTTGCAAAAGATGTCAGTAACTACCTTGAAATGGATGAAAATGAGAAAAAAAACATATCAAAATCTATGGAATGCAACAAATCAGTTTGGGAGGGAAATTTATAGCCATAAATTCTTAGATTAAAAAAGCAGAGTTAAATTCAAAGATCTGACTGCACAGCTGGATGAAATATAAAAAGAGTAACAAACTAATCTCAAACCAAGCAGAAAAAAGGAAATAACAAAAAATAGAAGAGAAATAAATGAATTTGAGTATTAAAAAAACTCTAGAAAAAAGTAAGAAAACCAAAAGCTGGTTCTTTGAGACGGTTAATAATATTGACAATCCCTTAGCTAAATTAAAAAGAAAAAAAGGGTAAATATGCAAATAAATTAAAAAATGAGAGAAGAGTTATCATCACTGATTCCACAGAAATGAGTATCAGAAGAGGATATATTAAAAAGCTGTATGCCATCAAGATGTATAAATTAGATGAAATGGACAAATTTCTAGAAACACACAAGCAACCTTCATTGATGAAAGAACAAATTGATGAACTCAAGAAACCAATGAAAAGTAACAAATTTGAATTATCCATCAAAATTCCTAATGAAAAATATCCCTGGCTCAGATGGTTTCACAGGAGACTTTTACTAGTCAATGCAAATAGAATTAACACGAATCCTGCTTAAACTCTTCCAAAATATAGAATTGGAGGGAACAATGCCTAACTCATACCATGATGCCATCATCACTCTAATACCAAAGCCACATAAAGACCCCACCACAAAATTACAGACCAATCTCTCTAATGAATCTGAATCCTAAAGTCCACAACAAAATACTTGCTAATCATACTAAACAACACACAAAACAAATTATACACCATGTTCAAATGATTTTCATCCCTGATATGCAAGGATTATTCAACATAAATAAAATCAATGTAATACATCATATGAACAGATCAAAAGAAAAAAATCACATGATCATCTATATTGATGTAAAAAAAGCATTTGACAAAATACAGTATCATTTTCTGGATAAAAACAATTCAAAAGATAGGAATAGAAACAAACTTCCTCAACCTGAGAAAGGGTATATAGGAAAAAACCCACAGCTAACATTATACTCAATGTGAAATTCTTAAGTCTTTCCCAGTAAGGTCTGGAAAAAGACACCAATGCCCACTATCACTCCTCTTATTTATCATTGTTTTAGAAGTACTTGCTGGAGAACATGGGTAAGAAAAATGAATAAAAATCATGCAAATTGCAAAGGAAAATGTAAAAATTTAACTATTTGCAGATGACATGATCCTATACATGGATAGACTTCAAAAATCTATAACAAAGCTTAAAGAGCTGATAAATGAGTTCAGAAAAGTGGCAGGATAAAAGATCAACATGTGCAAATCAGTAGCATTTTTTTACACTAATAATGAGCAATCTGAGATGGAATCAAGGAAAAAATTGCATTCTCAATAGCCTCTAAAATAATCAAATATCTAGGAACAAACTTAACTAAAGATGTAGTGGAGTTTTACACAGAAAATTTCACAACATTTTAAAAGTAAATCAAAGCAGACCTAAGTAAATGGAAGAATATTCCATATTCATGAATTGGAAGACTAAACATCATTAAGATGTCCATTCTTCCCAAATTAATTTACAAGTTTAACAAAATTCTCAATGAAAATTGCAACAGCATTTTTTTCTGAATGGGAAAGCCAATTCAATTCCTTGTGCATGGTATTAGCACAAGCATAGACATACTGACTAATGGAACTGAATTGAGATTTCTGATATAGATCCTCCCATATCTGGACAACTGATATTCAACAAGGCCACAAAGGCACCTTAAATGAGACAAAATGCCCTCTTCAAGAAATGGTTCTAGGAGAACTGAATATCCATACCAAATGAATGAGAGAGCATCACCATTTCATGCCCTATGCAAAAATTAACTAAAGATAGATCAAAGACATAACTATAAGAGCCAAGATCATAAATCTCCTTGAAGATAATGTAGGGAAACATCTATGAGATCTTGAAATAGGAAATGGTTTCATAAACTTTACAACAAAATCACATGCAAAAAAAAAAATGAGAAGATAGTTTAATGGGACCTCTTCAAAACTAAAAACTTTTCTGCTTCAAAGTAGTGTGTCCAGAAAGTGAAAAGGCAGCCTACTCAATGGTAGAAAATATTTGGGAACCAGTTGTCCGATTAGGGCCTAATATTCAGTATATATAAAGCAATCCTACACCTCGAAAATAAAAAGACAACCCATTTAAAAAATGGGTAAGCGATTTGAAAAGACACTTCTCCAAGGAAGAAATACAAATGGCTAAAAAGCATATGAAAATATGCTCAACATCACTAACCATTAGGGAAATGCAAATCAAAACTATGAGATACCATCTTATGCCCATTAGACTGGTGGCTATTAGAAAAACAGAGGAATATAAGTGTTGGAGAGGATGTGGAGCAATGAGAACCCTCATCCACTGCTGGTATTGATGTAGAATGGTCCAGTCATTGTGGAGGACAGTTTGGCAGTTCCTCAAAAAACTAACTATAGAACTGCCATATGATCCAGCAATTCAACTGCTGGGTATATACAGAGAAGAATTGAAAGCAAAGACATGAACAGATATATGCACATCAAAGTTCATAGCAGCATTATGCACTATTGCCAAAAGTTGGAATCAACCCAAATGCCCATCAAAAGATGAATGGATAAACAAAATAAGGTACATACATACAATGGAATATTACTCAGGTGTAAAAAGGAATATAATGCTAACACACGGGATAAAATGGATGAATCTTGAGGACCTTATGTTGAGTGAAACAAGCCAGGCATTGAAGGATGAACAGTACATGACATCACTGATACGAATTAAGCAATTTGAGCAGACTCATAGAGCTATTGTCTGGAAGATAGGTTTACAGGTAAAAGAAAGGGAAAGAAGGTTGTGAGCCAACACCCACATGGACATAATCTATGGTAAGCTGAAAGTGTGCAGTTGTGCATTGAAGGGATATCACAGGAGGTTACTGATATTATTGGGTTGAGTGGTGCAAGTTTAACAGGTCAGTAGATTGGGGAGGGAGGGTTGGAAGGTCCAAGGAACTGGGGGAAGGGTTGGGAGAGGGACCAAGTGAACACTGGGGATTTGCAGATATGTGTTTGAAAGCACAAAGTTGGGAATGCTCTTAAGGTAATATGACAATGAAGGGTTACAGGTTTAGGGTGTTGGATGGGGTGGCATCCGGGACAGGGCACACTGGAGTAGGCTTCTAGGGAGTGTGTGAGTGATCATTTTGGCATAATGTGTTGTATCAGTGGGTGGAGACCCATATAATGAGTGGGAAGGATTTGAACTCACATCTGGGAAGGAACAATTTTTTCACAAACAGAGGAGCAGGAGTCTCTCGAGAGAATGGGTAGCTCCTAATAGGGGAGGACATACCAGTATGTCAATAAATCAGTGTTGTTGCAGGCAAATATGAGTCTTGTCATCCAAGAAGTGAAGCCAAGGGGTTGCCATGGGCTCTAAGTAGAGGGGTGGGAGGAACAGAATAGATCAAACAGGGGTATTTATTGGGCAATGGAAGTGTTCTACATGATCTTGCAATGTTGGCCACAGGCCATGTTAAATGTCATCAAAATTTTTTAAAGTGTACGGTCAATAGTGTAAACCATAATGGAAACCATGGACCAACCATGTTTAGTAGCTATATTTTACTATTTGTATATCAGTAATAACAAAGGTACCATCCACATATAAAAAGGTATTAATATGGGAGGGGTAAAGGGGAGGATGTTGGGTATATGAGAATCCCCTGTATTATGTATGTGATTTTACTGTGACCTAGAACTTATTTAAAAACAAAATGAAAAATAGTAAGTCACTGGGGAATAAATGGAAGAAAATCACACTGTACATACAGGACAACAGATATTACAGTGATGAAAGGCAAAATGTCAATTGTTTTTTTTTAATTTTTCATTAATTTTTAATATGGCAATCATTTATTTTTATATTATTTTTAGATTTTTAAAATTTTTATGTATTTTATTTCTTATAATTAAATCTATCATTATTATGCCATTTTCCTATTACTTGTATTTGGCTATTTTAATGGCTTCATTTTTGAAGAAGCTTTAAATCATAGAATGGTTACAACTGGGGCAGGGTAGGATCATTGGTTTAGGGTGTCAGTGATGGGGGGGTACATGGGAGGAAGCTCACTTGTGCAAAAATATTAGTTATATTAATATGTTCACAGGACATTGTCAGAGTGGGTGGAGACTCACATAACAACTGAGAGAATAATATATTGCCATCCTGGAGAACTCTGCCACATTCTCTAATGGAGCAACAACAGTCCTGCAAGTGCAGGGGAAAAGACTGGTGAAGGAGGGTGATCCATAAATGGGCCCTTGATATTGATGACTATACTTATAAGCCATTCCCTTGAAATTGAAACTTAGCCTAGTATTGTGGGGTGCCTAAGAATTGCCTCCTGAGAGCCTCCTTGTTGCTCAAATGTAGCCTCTTTCTAAGCCAAACTCAGGATATAAATGCATTGCCTTCCCCCCAGCATGGGACATGACTCACGGTGATGAGCCTTCCTGGCACTGAGGGTTTACTACCCAGCTCCAAATAGAAATGAATCTAGAAAAAGACTTCAAATAACAGGGGGAAAAGGTAAAGATGAATTTATATGGCTAAGAGATTTCAAAGTGAGTCAGGAGGTCATCCCAGAGATAATGCTTATGCACATCTCTACAGGATCTGGTAGACTGTCAAAGTGGATACTACCCCAAATAGTGGGTCTCCTGAGGACTCTGGAGACACCAGGTCTTATGGTCAGGGTAGATATCTCCAGAGTTTGGTGTCTCGCCTTTGCACCCTATTTAGGAGTTTGTGCTCCTGAGATTGACAGAGATGGACTCAATTATGACTTGTCTACACATGGCCCATCTGTCCCTTCTATTTAAACCTATACTTGATGCTGGGGTTTGTAGGTGTACATCCAATCGACTGGAGTCTTTGGGATATCTATGTGCCAGCTGGGCTCAGAACCTAAGCAGAGTTTCAACACCTACTCTCCAGTTCATTGGACTCACCCAGGACAACTAACAAGGAGGTGAGGACTGACAATCACCATACTAAGGAAATGAGAGAGCTGACAACTGCAAGCAATAGAGTCCCATCCATCAGCTGTATCAAACTGAAGTCTCCACTCAATTAGAGGTGGAGTGGACATCACCATCCCAGAATCCTCAGGATTGGGGAATAAACTATGGACTACAGTGTACTTACTGGTATTCTACTATATACATATTGTGATTCTTACAAATTGGAAGAAATTATAACATTGATGTGGAGGCAGTGACCACTGGAGGCTCTGGGGGCAGGGAGAGGGAAAAACAGCTGTAATATGAGGGCTTTTTTGGGAGGTGGGAATCATCCTGAATGACATTGCAATGACATACATAGGCCATTTTATATCATCATATAACATGCAGAACTGTGTGGGAGAGAGTGCAGACTACAATGTGAACTATGGTCCATTCACAGTGGCAAAGCCCAAGGATGCATTTATCGTTTGCAGTGAATGTTGCACACTAATGAAGGATGTTTATGTGAGAGAGTGTTGGAGGTGTGGGGAGATGGGTATTTGGGAATCCCTATATTTTTTTACGTAACATTTATGTAATCTAAGTCTCTTTAAGAAAATTAAAAATATATATATTTAAAAAAAGATATGAGGACACTGTAAAAAAAAAAGAATTCTTACATCTCAAAACTAAAAGACAACTCATTTTAAAAAATGGGCATGAAATTTTAATAGACATTCTTACTAAGAGGAATAACAACTGGCTAAAAATCCTATGAAAAGATGCTCAACATCACTAGCTATTAGGGTAGTGCATATCAAAACTACAATGTGATATCATTTACACCTATTAGACTCATGGCCATTAAAATACAGAAATACAGGCATTGGAAAGGATGTGGATGAATGGAAACACTTATCTGCTGCTGATGGGAATGTAGAATGGTGCAACCATTGTGGAGGACAATCTGGCAGTAACTCAGAAAGCTTATCATAGAACTCATACATGATCCAGCAACCCAACTGCTGTGTATATTACTAGAAGAATTGAAAGCAGGGATATGATTATATATATACACACCAATGTTTACAGTGGCATTATTCACTATTGCCAAACATTGGAAGTAACTCAACTATCAAATAATAGATGAATGGATTAGCAAAATGTGGTATATATATACAAAGGAATATTATTCAGCTGTAAATTTTTCTTGAACATCCAGTGATATCAGCTATTTTGGAAAGCAATACTCCATTTAATTGACTATTTTCAATAAAGCTTGGGGTTTGCTGGGTATTAGTAATGTTGATTTTCATTTTCATACTTTTTTAGTTTGAACCTGGCAACTCTATGTTATCTTAATCTGGATGGCCAAGGTATTCCTTGCTTTTGTCCCAGACTGAAAAATGGATGTCAGGGATAGTCAGGGGAGTATGCATATCTGGATTTTTGAAATGTTTAAAAAAGAAGTTAAGTTTCCAGATAAGGGTTCTTATCTGGTTGTTATGCACTATGCAACCAAGTAGAATTGGGAGCAAGATCTCAGGTAAAGTTAACTGGAAACATAGAGATAAACCAAATCATAAACTCCTCAGAAAATGGAATAAAGAAGTATAGATTTGAAGGAACATTTTTCGCTACTCCCATCCTTTTTTTTGGTTATTGTTCCCATGTGAAAGTGTTTTCCAACCATTCACTTGCAACCTCCTTGCATCCCTGGGAATAAGGTAAGTTGCTTGTAGACAAAATATAGATAGTTCATATTCCCTCATACATTCTGCCAATCTGTTTTCTTTTATTGGAGAGTTTAGTCGATTAACATACAAAGGTATTATTCTCAAGTTAGTACATACATTAGCCATATTTTCTTTAAGTTTTTATATCTCATATGTTATTTTTATTTCTCATTTTATCTTTTTAGTTATTTTTACTAATAATCTCCTTTTCTATACTTTCTTCCCACCTTTTCTCTCCTGGTTTTTTCCTGTCTACCTGCAAAGCTTCCTTTAGTATTTCCTGAAGGGAGTTTCTTGTTGATGAACTCTCCTAATTTCTGTTTATTGGATAAAATTTTGGATTATCCCTCAGTTTTGAGTGCCCACCTTGCTGGTTACAGTATTCTTCACTGGTCATTATTTTCTTTTTAGCACCTTAACTATATTATACCCTTTCTTTCTCACCTCAGTCATTTCACATGAGAAATCCATGCTTAATTTTATTGAGCTTCCCTTGTATGTAATGAAGCTCTTTCTCTTGCTGCTTTCAGTATTGTCTCTTTATCTTGCACAATTGATAATTTGATAGGTATATGTCTCAAGGTAGACCTGTTAGGATTTATACTGTTTGGAGTGCACTGTACTTTGTGAACATGTATATACATGTCCCTTAAAAGAGTTGGGAAATTTTCATGCCATTATTTCCTCCAACACTCCTTCTGTACCTTTTTCCTTCTCTTCTCCCTCTGGGATGCCCATCATGCATATCATTATGCATTTAATGTCATTCATTTCCCTTAGTCCCTGCTAAATTTTTTCTATTCTTTTTACCTATATGTTCTATCTTTGTGATTTCAGAAGTACTATCTTCAATATCACTAATTCATTCATCTACATTTTCAAATCTGCTGTTTTGTGCTTCTGTCATATTTTTATTTCCATGCACTATGCCATTTATGACCATCAGACTTCTTACCT
>JAQZBX010106711.1:0-10724 GCA_029593785.1 Cabassous unicinctus
CAGCAGAGTAGCTCATTCTCCTCAGGGCAAGCCCATGCTACCTTCCTGGTTCAGGATAAGGCGCAATTTAAGGATGCAGTGTGTGCCAAGGTCAAGAAGGGAACTGCTGCATGAAGCAAGCACATTGGCGTGAACCTGGAACTTGAACCTAGGAGCAGTAAAATGACTATAAGAGTAAACTGGAACCTACGTCTAAACAAGCATGTTCTCTGGGAACCCTTCTCCTGGTAAGGTTTATGGGGTGCTTCTGTCTCCCTGGGTTGACTGAGCAGACTCAGGGCCAGGGGTGCAGAGGATGAGGGGACCATTCCCTTCAAGGAACCCAACCTCAAAACAAGTTCTGCTGTTCAAAAGCCACAGGTGTAACCTACAGCATTGTGACTAGATGAGACAGGCTTAACGAACGTCTTGGTACACACGTATTGACGTGGAGGAGGGGGTGGAAACCTGAACCAACTTATGCTGCTCCTCCTTCAAGCGCTAACAGCCACAGAGGCTGTCACACAGGACAAGGGATTCTGAAAAATATTTCCCAGTCTTCAAAAATACCTCTGGGGACAAACAGCAACAACAAAACAAATGCTAGAAATGTGATGCTAAAATATGAAAGAAGTAACCCAGTCTAATCAGAATAGAAATGGTTCCTTACCTTTGGCATCTGCTGAGTGATTTTAGCCAGATTCTGCCCCTTCTTGCCAATGATAAAACGGTGAAGCCAGGAAGGGGCAGAGACGGAGGAAACCGTGAAACTGTTGGCCTAGGAAAAATAAAAAACAAATACGTGGGTCTGCAGAGCTCAAGGTTATATCAAAACAAAAGTCATATCACTTAGGGGTCAGAGACAGGCAATCACCCATTCCAGGGCACATTTCGACATCTTCATCAGGGTCCCCAGGAAACGCAACCCGAGAGTCTATAGAGGGCTGCACAAAATTCATTAAAACAAAGTATACTTCACTCTCAGAGGCAGTTACCTTGGCATAGACCTCGGTAAGAGCCTGCCCTAATTTTTCAGGCTCGCCTCGAAGTATCACGGTCTCTGAGATGCTGTCTGATGGTGGGATTTCAACGGAAACTCCAGTTCTTTCCAGGATCTCCTGCAAGGAATTGCCCTTGGGCCCGATGACATACTTATGCTGAGATTTCTTCACTTCCACTGCGATGGTTGTGGTCTTCTTTTTCTAAGTAAGAACACCAAAAAGGCAGTGAGAAAGAAAGAAGGGTGGTGGGAAAGCAGGCAGACGTCAGCAAGACACTGCATCAGAGGGAAGGAGACAACAATACCACAGCTCTTCACCGTCAGGTGAACATGGCCTTAGGATGCTCAAAAACCACTTTTCAAATCTGGGCTTTTTCTTCAGACAAACACAGGGAGGACAGCAAATGTGCAGGGAATGCTACCCATTCTTTTTAAACGTAAACGTTGCAAGGCATGGCGACCATCTGCTAACTGTGGAAACTAAGGTTGGGATATTTTAAGCAATTTGTTCGAGGGAAGAGGGGTAGGGGAAAGCTGGGCCAGAAGGCATACCTTTTCCTCGTAGATCTTCTTGATGCGAGCCACTGCCTGAGCCAGCTGCTCCTTCTCGCCAGTGAAGACTATCTCTGTGCGGCTGACGCTGGGTGGGGGGATGTTGATGCGTGTCCCTGTCTCCTGCATGATCTCGCCAACGAGGCGGTTGTACGGCCCGGCGATGAAGGGGTGAAACGCCTTCTCCACCTCCAGCCTCTCGACAGCGCGCTTGTCCTGGAAAGGACAGGCCTATGAAGTGTGGTGCTGGGACCCTGTGGCTGTCTGTGCTGGTCTGAGGACCTAGACGAGCACACACAGAGCACCACAGCACTGACCCACCTGCTCGGCAGAAATGAGCAGGACTTCGTGGCGTGCCTTCTCAATGCCCTCCTTCGTGCCGGTGATCCTGATCTGGTGGCTGGGGTCCTCCGGGCGCGGGATCTGAATTTTGGTTGCAGTTTTTAGCTCCAAGTCTTGCAGTTTCTCTCCATTTTTGCCAATAACAAAGCGATGGTGTTCTTTGGGTATGGCAACAGTTGCTGAGGCCTACAGCAGGAAGAGAACCAAAGGAAATAAATACCTGTTGGTTCAGAAAAAGCATTTTCTCTCACATCACTCACCATATTCTCTGGCGAGAATGCCATTTTCACTTTTCTTGCCCAGCTTAACTCCCACCTGTCCTTTTCCACAGTCTTTGCTTAAAAACCATGTTCTCAGGGAAGCTTGCCCCAAACGATACCTGGAACCTTTATACTTATTTAGGGGTATTTATTTGTTCAAAGTCTTTTCAGCCAGCTGTAAGCATCAGGAGGACAGAAGTGCTCAAGACTGATGCCTGGCTTGCTCGTCTCACCTCAGTCCGAGGGCTAGCCATGCCAGGCGCCTGGAGCGGAGCACGCACCACGGCCAACCAGATGCGCTCCTGTTTCTGGAGGACTAGGCCATTTCCTTCCAGCCATACACCTTTTTTTTTTTTTTTTTTTAAAGATTTATTTATTTATTTATTTATCCCCCCCTTGCTGCTTGTGCTGCTGTGTCCATTCGCTGCGTGTCTTCTCTGTGTCTGCTTATCTCCCCCTTGCTGTGAGGTCTTGCTGCATCAACCCACGGCGCTGCGTGAGCCAGCCTGCCCTCACAAGGAGGCGCCCGGGAAGTGAACCCGGGACCTCACACATGGTAAACGGGTGCTCTATCCATTGCGCCACACCCGCTTCCCCATAAACCTTCTATCTAGTAACAAACTCTCATTTCTTTTACAACCAGCTAAATTAGACAACTCATTAGAGCAAAGAAAATGGAAATAATAAAAATTCTTCAACCTATGAGTCAAATCATAAGAGATTAAGCACGTTCCTAAAGCCGTACCGAAATCAAGGAGAAAGACAGGAAAACAGCCACTGACTAAGGGACCTTTAAAAGAGGGGCCAGTCTTAAGGCCCCAGCGCAAGTGAGCCTTCTGCTGTGTCACAACCAGCCAGCCATCACCACAGAAGTCTCCCCAATGCCCCAAGCGAGCATTTTTACAGTGGACTATTTCAACATCCTCGATAGAAACGTTAAACCATAACTCAGAGGCGCCAACGAAGGCCCTCACACTTCACTTGTAGAGGAAGTGCACAGGCCCCGTCCCAGCTGGAGAAAGGCATCATGTGGTTGGGAACGCTGTGGGCATGAATCCAGGAGATGGTTTGGAATCTTACTTTGAACATGGATGCAAAAACTTTAAACAAACAGTACCAAACAGATCCCAACAGCACATTAGTAACATCCATTATGACCAGATGCGGTTTCTTCCAAAATGGATCAGTATTAGGAAATCCATTTATGGCATGCAGATTACCTTTTTCCCTAACACAACCAAAAATATACACCCACCTCAGGCCCAAAGCCTTCTGGAACAGGGAACCACCACCTGTACTGCTACTGCCAGTGCACCACCCAGTATAGCGAGGAAGATGAAGCCAAAGTAGAAAAGGAGGGCAAGAGTCTCCACATGCAGATCACAGGACTACATACTGGAAACGCAGGTTACAAGAGGCCCTGGAGAAACTACGACTCTGTCATAAATTATTATAAATTACTCCTAAATTAGTTATTGTCTACAACAGAGAAAAAAAAATTAGAATAAAAAAATCGACAGCTATGAGACAAAAACCAACTAGCCAGTGAGAGGATGGAACGTAAAGGAAGACTCACCAACAAGGAACTCGAGAAAAACAAACAAGGAGGACAAGCCCCCAGGCATTGGCCCAACCAAAAAGGTGTAGTATGTACACTCGAAATTAGAAAACACCCATTAAGAGATCTAAGAGCTTTAAATAATAAAGATGTCAAGTCTCCCAAGATTAAACTGAAAAATTAATGCAATTTTGATGAAAATGGTGATTAATTAGCAAGGCTAGACTAGCCGGGTGCTGGGGACTGAGTCACGCCGCCCGCAGACGAGGGTGCAGCCTCATCTGTAAACGGCACCTGGCAGATTCTATTAAAACGAGGCCGAATGCAATCAGGGAGGGCCTTCCACCACGACCCGAGTCCTTAGGAGCAGAGCAGGAGACAGAAAGGCTGCCACATGGCAGAGGCAGAGCTTGAGACTCGGCCGGCAGGCGCTGACAGAGCCTGATCCTGCCAACACCCTCATTTTGGACTTCTAGCCTCCAAAACTGCGAGGCAATAAGTTCCTGTTATCTGTCCCAGCAGCCCCTGCAAATGAAGACACCAGGAAAACCTTGAACAAGGAGCACAGTATGAGGTGGGAGGGGCATATAGCAGAACCAGATATTAAAACATTACAAAACCAGTACCACTAAAACAGCAGACTACCAGCTCATGGATAGACAGCCCAATGGGTCAGAAAACCCAGAAACAGACACAAGTTAATATGAAAATCCAATACATGATAAAAGGGGCATCTCAAGTCACTGCGTCTTTGAATACGGTCTTTTAAAGATGGTGTTAAAATCGATAGCTATGTAGAAAAAAATGAAACTGGAGCTGTACCTCACACCATTCACAATAAATCCCACAGACGTCAGGAAGAGAACTGTAAGAACTCCCTTTTCAAGTGCCAGGATATGGATAAATCTTACCACCCTGAAGTGAAAAAACCTTCCTAACAATGACGCAAATTTGAAAGATTAATAAATTTGATTACACAGGAATAAAACTTTCATATAGCAACAGAGGCCATGAGCAAGATCAAAAACCAAATGGCAAACTCACTGAAATTATCTGCAACTTACATTACCGACAGCAGACTTTAAAAGCCCTAATACACTGAGCTCCTAAAAACTGAGCAAGATGACCTTAAAAGAAAAATGGGCAAAAGCTGTGAGGAGCAAGTTCACAGAAAAAAATTGCAAACAACCCTAGATAATGAAGAGATGCTCAATCTTACTCATCAGAAAAATGCAAATTAAAAGCTATACTCAGCTACCCTTGAGATTGGCAAAAACCCAAGCATGTGAGGAGCCCAGCAGGGCTACGGGGAAGCAGGCTCTTGAAGGGAGTACAAAGCAGCACGACTCTTAAGGGAGGAGAATCTGGCTATATGCAGCAAAATTGCATCCCTGGATTGCCCTTTGACCCAGCCATCTCCCTTCTAGGGATCTATCCCAAGACACATGGGGTAAAACAGGCAACAGTGCACAAGCAAGATTTTTATTGTGACAGAGCATCACAGGGTTCAACACAAGACTGAATGGTCACCCACAGAGGAGGGAGGGAAAGGGGGACAGCGCTGGGAGACTTCTCTGAGTAGCCCTGCTGGGCTCCTCACATGCTTGGGTTCTTGCCAATCTCAAGGGTAGCTGAGTATTTTTGCCAAATAAATTGAACATAGGAGTAATTAAAGCCTGGAGATCTAACCACCAATTTACATGAAATAATGATGGATACTTGAACAAGTCAAATAGTCCTGTATTCCCAGCAACTCAATGGCATTAAAAACAGGGGTGGGATGGAACTGCTGAAGAAGAGATCTGAAACTCTACAATCAAATGCAACGTGCAGACCTTGTTTGTACACTGATTTGAAGAAACTGGAAAAGATACCTGAGATAATGAGGGGAGTTTGAATATAGATGATTGAGCTACAATTGAGATTAATTACTACTAATAATGTTAAATGAGTTAATGGTATAATGGTTATGTTAAAAAGGGAGAAGGAGTACATTGAAGTATTACCAGGGGCAATCACATGCCCCAGATATGCTTTAAAATAATCCAGGGGTAGAGGAAGGGGAGTGGGTCAGGGACAAATGCCTTTATATGCTCTGCCGTCCCAGAAATGACCGTCCCCCACAGGGCATCCACCTGCAAACCAGATGCTCAACAATTTTTAACACTAATCCCATGACACTGGCCAGGGTGTTGACTTTGGTTAAAGAAGGAGTAGAGCTGAGCTTGGTCTTACCCTGGGCAGCCTCTCTTGAGATCTCACTCCTCACGGCTGAGCCCTGGCCCCTGCCCCCACCCCCGTGGCCCCTCTTGGATCAGGCCTCTCTTCTAGAGCTAGCTTCCCCACAAGCACACACACCCAAGAGGCAGCAGGCAGGACCTACCCTCTGCCCCAATGCATTTGCCTTCATATCTGTTACATTTTACTAAGTTTCTCCAAGTATCTTGCCACTTAGAGAAAAATGAACCAGAGATTTATTTAATTATTACAAATAGAGTCCAAGTACTGGGATCAGTCTTCCAAGGACTGGGGAACTGCTTTAAAGTAAACAAAAATTTGAACTAATCTCAGCAAGGTTGGGCCCTGGACATCTGCATTTAAAAACAAATGAGGGGGCGCTCTCTGCCTAGAGGAGCCCGCACCAAATCTTGGTGTGTATTTCTGTCTCTCTCCTATTTCTCAGCAAGCTCTGTTCTTTCCCCAAATAAATTATTTTTACTGGCCTTAAAAAAAAAAGGGGGGGGGGGCGGAAGTGGAATACTGGGGACCACTGCTGCATAAGATCCACGTGCCTCCATCACCTACAGCAGGGTCAATTTCTCTGTAGGGTCTCAAGCTCTGGGATAAGCCTTTAATTTTCAATTCATCCAGTCAGATAGGAAAAATGGTAGGTGTCCCAAGTTACCAATTTAGCGGGTTTTCAATGAAAACACCAGGAGGCTCCCAATGTTGCTGTTCTGCCTCCAAACAAGGGAAGAGCCCACTGGTGCCAGGAGCCTGGGTGGGAGCATGTTGGCACAGCACTGGCACGTCGCCCAAGACGCCCACCTGAGTCTGCAATCTAGCAACAATGTCCTTTCGAGCCTTCATGACAGCGTCCAGCTTCCCCGAGACCATGATGGAGAGCCCCTGGTCCTTGGCGAGGGACAGCTCCAGGTGCGCGCCAGTCCTCTGCATGATCTCCAGACAGATTTTCGCCTGTTCACCTTCCCCAAACTGGTTCATATCCTTGTATTTTCTCTCCTCCAGGGGTACATGGAACACCTGTGCTCAAAAGAGATCATAAAAAGGGAGTGTTACGAGATCAAGAGGACGATGGAGTGAAAAACATGTTCACTCACTCAGCATCTTCCACCCAACACGGCTGAGGCATGGGACAGAGCAGTTAGGAGGAGGAGGAA
This sequence comes from Cabassous unicinctus, assembly GCA_029593785.1. NCBI lineage: Eukaryota > Metazoa > Chordata > Mammalia > Cingulata > Chlamyphoridae > Cabassous > Cabassous unicinctus. The sequence continues at coordinate 7,093 of JAQZBX010106711.1, forward strand.
GCGCCCACCCACAGGAGACTGACATTCCAGTGCAGAAGAAAACCATACCCGACTGCATGGCGTTAACAAGCAGAGCGATGCGAAAGGGACAAAGCAGGTGGAGGTGGGTAAAGGCGGGCACGAGGATGGGCAAGTAAGATGTGCCTGAGGAGGCACCTGAGGCACCTCTGCTGGCTGGTGAGGAGCGGGGATAGGGGTGAGTGTTTCCAAAGCAGCGCATGCACCAGCCAGGGGGCAGGCCAGAAGGAACTTGGTGGGTCCCACAAAGAGAATGCGGACATGGGGGGCTCCAGCGAGCAGAGGGAGGAGTACACAGGAGTCAGCCCACCCAGCCCAGCCTGCACCTGGGAGGAGGTCTATTTGAAACAAGAAGTCCAAAAATGGTTAAGCGGGAGGACCTAATCCACTTTATGCTCAGGATTGTGCGGCTGCTTTCTGGATAATGGACCGAGGAGGGCAAGGCTGGAAGCAGGGGAATCAGGAAGGCTATGGAGGAGAAAGTGGTGCATTTAACAAGACTGGGAAGACTTGAGGAGACACAAGAGCGTCATCTCAGATGGGCATAAAACACCCACTGACACTAAAACATAAACACCAAAGATGCAGTTGGCTATGAGTCTAGACTGTAGGGAAGTGGACTTAATATATACTGACAGTAATTTCCCACCATGGCCCCCCATGAGATCACTCAGATAGATGATGTAAGAAGAGAGACTAAGCTTCGAGGCTGCTAACTTTCTCAGATTCAGGTAGCAGAGAGAAGGGCTAGTGAAGTTGAAAGAAAAAGCCAAGAAACCGGTGTTCTGGAAGCCAAAAATAGAAGAATGCCACAAGTGGGGTGAGAGATTAGAGACAAGAATAGTTTCAGCAGTTGGGAATGGAGACGAGATTGCAGTGAGAAAAAAAAAAAAAAACACAAAAACAAAGGGGTCCCATTAATTTGACAACTAGTGTCTGAGAACCTATGATGTGCCAGCCCCCTTCCTGGGAGCCGGGGGAGCACAGTGAACAAGAGCAAAGCTGTGCTCTCGTGGTGCTTCCAGGGGAACTGGGACGCACGGGGCGGGATGCTGGTCCTGTGTGGCCTTATCCCTTTATACCCCACAGCACTTCCCATCTCCGATGGTTCATTTTTGAATATTCGAAAGAACTTCCACCAGACCACCCCTTCCAGCTGGGAGGAACAGGCTGAGGAGGAATCAAGAACCACCTGAGTGATGACGGAAGCCTTGATGGGCCGGATCTTGTTACTCCAGGCTCCAGCAGGCTCCTGTGCACTTTCCAAGCAAGCTGCTTTCTCAGGGAGTGGTGGGAAGGCATCCTTGTAGGTTGGAGGGTCACTCTCCTCTTCTGAATTTAAGGAAGCAACTGGAACAAGGCCAATACAGATTAATAAGAAGCACAGTGCTTTCGGCATTTGCTAAAACAAAACAAAACAAAACAACAATAAAACTTCTATAGGGGCAAAGGAATATAGAATACAAGGATGAAAAGAGTGGATCCAGTAATAAAGCAAAAATTGTAAACCATGATCACTAACACGAATGGGCCAAACGATGTGTGATGTCGTACACGATAGAAACATGTAATAAACCCAAACACCAAGTAAGACAAACAAACAATGCTTTGACGGTTTTAACATCATGAAAAAAAGACAGTGACTAGAAAAGTGAGGACTCCCTCACCCAACCCCCATGCAGACTCATGGAAATGCCACAGGACCTCAGAACAGGAAGGGCTCTCAGTGGTCACCTGGCACCCACTGTCACCCTGTGCGAGAGCCGAGGCCCACCACCAAGGGAGGAGTGTGTAACCCAGAACGGCAGCATGCAAACTGGAGACGAGGCCAGACCCCCTGGTCCTCCTGAGAATCCCTCATCCTGCTCAAGTCCCCCACACCCCAGGCAAGTTGTCAGTGAAGATAATCTATTTCCTCCCCCAGTAGGGTGAGCTCTTGAAGGCTGCCTTGTCACAGATTTTCAAGCCCTTAAAACTCTTCCTTCTATGACTATACTGAAAAAAAAAAATCATAGCTGCAACAGTGCCCAGCACAGAGGCAGCCCTGAGCCTTGCAGAGCTAAGCAGCACTGCTATGCATGCCTTGGAGGCAAACTCCAGCTGATACTGGTCTCCCCCTCCCTCTGCTGCAGGCAGCAAGGCCTGTGCAAGTCTGGCTTCTTTAACACCAACCACTCCCACCCTCCCCAGTGCCCTAGTCTTTCAAGCTTTTGTCCCTTTAAACCATGAGCTCCACGAAAAGCAGGAGCCATGACTGAGTCCCAGGGCCAAGCAGATCACCTGGCAACTAGGAGGGCTCAACAAGCACAGCGAGTGGGCGCAGACACAAAGCAGGGGCTCTCTGGGCTCACAGAGGCCTGCGTCTAGCTCTGGGTTCCACCACTTCCGTGGCAGTTCCAAAGGGCAGCTTTGCACTTTTTGGCACTTCACTTCCGTCTAGGAGTGGAAAGGGATGGCTGGATTAAGTAGGAGGTTCGCAGCCCTCGAGGCAGAAAGAACTCAAGTCATGAGACCCGCTGGCTACAGGTGGCTACTAAGCACCTGAGACGTGGTCACTATTGACAGAGGAGCTGAAATTTTCGTTTTATTTAAGAATTGACACTTGATTCAGTTATTAGAAAACTCTTAAGAATGTTTGGAACATTTGGACATGTAAATGTACTCCTTCAACTAGAAATTTTATGAAATGTAAATACAGATCAAGGATTTCAGATCAAAGATGTAGCATTCTAACTGAGATGTGTTTTCTAATTTAGATGTGTTAAACACACAAGATTTTTTATATTAATCTTAAAAATGATAATCTTTATAAATATACTGGGTTAAATAAAATACATTAAAATTAATTTCACCTGTTTCTTTCCACTCAGCATGGCACCAGAAAATGTTACCTCACATGCGACTCGTATTCTGTTTCCACTGGGCGGCACTGCTCTCTGTCTCGGCCGGCTGCGTTGGAGAGCTCAGAGACAAGGCCTGGCCCTTGTCTTCAAGGTGGGTGCCTGACAGGGCTCCAGGATGCTTCATGGCCCAGGTTTTAGTTTAACACGACAGGCAAACAGCAATTTTGAACAGCGATCCCACTACCTATCAAACTCACCAGTGTTTGAAAAAACTCTCCATTTCAAATCATACTGTATTCAGAGTCTGCGTCCCTCCTAGCCACAGCCACTCTTCACATCCGGCAGTGCAGAACAGGGTATATGCCAGGCAGGGGTCTCCCCAACAACTCAGGGCCAGCAAGGCAACGGGGCTCAGAGGGCGCTGTGCGTTAAGCTAACAAGCAGGATGCATAAAAGGCAATCACCTTTGATTTGCTGCGGAACCAGCCCACTTCGATGTTCGGCAAAGCTCTCTTGGGTCAAAACTGCGACGGAGCTCATTGTTGATCTCACACCTATACAATCCGGATAAGCACTGAGGCAGGAAAAAAATGAATCAAAGAAGAAAAAAGTCAAAGGCACAGCCAATGGCCAAATAAGTAAGAGAACATCAAGTGAGTTTGAATCTTTTACCAGCAAACTGTACCTTTTCATTTTCCTCACTTACTACCTGTGACGTAAGCTGATATCCAAATTCTCAGCATGTGATGAAAAGGGAAAAAAATGCAAAAA
>JAQZBX010106712.1:0-10723 GCA_029593785.1 Cabassous unicinctus
CTGGTTTGGCTGGTGTTTTGTATAGAGCAATGAGTTTTCCCCTGGGCTATGTTCGGCTCAGTGAGGCAGGCCCATCCCTCTTTCCCGCCTCTTAGGAGAGGGCAATATGTATTAAGCTGAAAAATTACCTTCCAAAAGTGGGAAAGGGATTAGATTGCTGCTTCAGAGCTGTGGAATTATTTGGAATGTTTTACAAATGGTTGCTACAACAACAAAAAAGAAGGGTAATTATGAAATGTATACATCACAACGTGCTTTTAAAGACACTTGAAATATGCCACATTCCCTTAAATGTTGTTCCCAAAGGTGCTCAGACCCTAGCTGCAATCTCAGGGGGAGGCAGAGTCATTTTGGTGAAAAAGACATGGGGCCAGAGGTGGGTGGGTGGATGTACGATGAGAGGAGAAAGCAGGCTTCCAGTTAAAGACCAGCCCTCAGTTTAAAGGTCAGCTTCGGGGTCAAAGGGAGCAGCAGTGGCAGGGTGGGACTGGGGTGCTCTGCACCTCATTCAGGTCCAGCAGAGTCTGGTGCAGCATTCTTTGTGTACAGAGGTGCTCCTATTTGGTGCATTTCACTTTATCTTCCCAATCATCAGTTGCCTTTTCCAGCTTGGCTACCGTTCTCTCAGCACTCAGCACGGGTCTCTGCCTCCTTGAGTTTATCAGTAAGAATCTTGATCTCTTCATATTTGTCTTCTTTTTGAGAGGACTTTTCTTCAGCAGCACTCAGACACTTCAGGTTCTGGTCCATCAGTCTGATCTGCTCATCCATCTCTCGGTAATGGGGCTTTGCCAGGTCAGCTCGTTCCTCGGGGTGTTCCAAGTCCCCTTCAATAATCACCAACTTATGACCCACTTCCTTGTACTTCCCTTCTGCCTATTCTGCAACATGCTTAGCTTCTTTGAGTTGGATTTCCCAGAATTCCATCTTTTCTCCATCTTTTAAAGCCCGTTTTTCAATAATCTTCATACCTCTCTCGCTCTCATTAGCAGCTCTCTCTACTTCCTTCAGATTTTGCAGGGCAGTGGCCAGGTGCTCCTTAGCGCAGTCCTGCTCCTTTTAACCAGCTGCACCCGATGGTACAAGGAGACAACCTCAGCCTCAGCCTGTTCCCGGGCCTGCCTTCCTCCCTCACTTCCCAGTGGTGGCCCTTGGTTCTCTCTTCAGCATCATCGGTCTGCTGCTGTAGAACCTGCATCTTGCACTTCACCTCCTCGATGGTGGTGAGATCGGCCATGGCGCCCACCCAACAACTGCTTGCGCTCCGCCTTTGCAGCCTCTTCTCACCCTTACTGCCACCTTCCTGGATTACACTTTAAACACTTCATATAAAGGGAAGAAGAAAAGATAGGAAAATTGGAAGAAAGTTGGATAGTAGGTGGGGACTGGGATAAGTGAGAGATATTTTTCTTTTTTTGAAATGGGGAGAATCTTGACTTAGACCAATTAAGAGCCTGTTTCTTTGTAATGAATATGATTTGTTATAAATATTTTGGCTATAATAGCAGTTACCATTTATTTAATATCTCTATGTGCAGGCATTGTGTTGCTATGTCCTTTCATGTGTGTTCCCTCATTTAAACTATACCACTACCCCTGTTTGCGGATGAGGAAACTGGCTCAGGTCATTTGTTGAAGATCATACAGGTAATAAGTAGCAGAGGTTATGCCTTTTTTCCTAGGCCACACAGCCTGTTGGTACGCAGTGCTGTATACTTTAGTATGCACATAAAGATTGTGCCTGTGAAGATTAGCTATGTGCAAAGCAACTTTACTTCTGCAGAATCTCTGGTGAGAACACTCTTTTGAGGCTTACATAATAGCTAGGAAAAAAAAAAAAAGTAAAATAGCACTCCTCTCAAAGAGAAATAATCAGTTGAACAAATCGGTAGTTATCAGAATGCAGTCTGTAGTACATCCTGTTTTTCTAACTCATCTAATTTACTAGTAAAGCAGTCCAAAAGCTGCATTAACTTTCTTAGGGGCCCCATTAGAGTACTGGAGAGTCCTCAAGACACCAAATTCTAGCATTTTGAAAAAATCTTGTGGAAAGAAGGACCAAGAGAAGGAAGGAGGGAGGAGGAAGGGGAAGGGAGTGGGGGAGGGAGGGAGACTCTCTTTTATTCCTTTACCTGAATCAGACTCAACTGTAAAACATTTTCAGTGTGTAGTTTTGTGCTGCTGTTCACTGAGTGTGAGTACCCACTCTGCATTTACTGTGGGAGGGAGGGAACCAGCAGCTAAAGGGGGTCTTTCCAGCATTTCTCCCTTTCCTATCTGTACACAACGAGAGCTGTGCCGTCCAAGGAGGCCACACCACTTCCTCTCTTTTCTGGTCTCAGTGTAGAAGCTCAAATGCTTATTGAATGGTTTGTTGTGGTCTGCTGAGGTCAGTCTTTAATAATTAGATGATGACTTGCTCTTAATCCTGCAACAGTCCTTTCATACAGTGTCCTTCCCCAGCTCTAAAACAGTGTGTAGAAGAAATGGTCATTTGTTAATGGAGCTTGTTCCCAGCACTGGATGGTCTCCCGGATTCATACCCAAGAGGGGCCTTTCCATGGCCCTTCTCACACTGATAGGGTAGACAACTCCAGAAGGGCAGGGCCCCGAATCTATTTTGTTCTGTGTGTGAATGAGCTACGTGGTTTCTTGAATTTAACTAGATAGGACCTCCAGTGGTACGTTGTGGGTATAAGGAAGTGTGCCATTCTTGTTCTTCATCTTCCATTTCATGAATCCTCAGAGTGGAGCCACAAGAGGGAGAAAACGGAATAAGTCCTTGCATTAGTTTGTGGTCGTGGCCCATGCAGTGAGATTTCAAGACCTACTAGAAGAGTCCCTTTGCTGCAAACTACAATTAATAATTCATTTAGTAACATATTAAAGTAAGGATTATTGTCTATGTTAAAATATGAGTACTCCATGGATATTACTTTTTTCAGCTTTATCTTTTAAGGTGAATAAATTGATAAAACTCAGTTATTCGTAACGCGGATAGAGGAGGAAAGCATGAGGGTTTGGTACTGATTTGGATGCAGGTGGGGGAGAGTGATATTGAGTGATATGGAAAATGAAAACTGAGGCCAATGGCAGAGAAACTGTGCTTTAAAAAAAAAAAAATTGTTTCCCTGGGAGCACTTTGAATTGAGCAGGATGTGTGCATATTATATGAGTGTGTGTATGTGCGTGTATGTGTGTTTAAGGGTGTAGTGGGAAGGTTGGGATAGGAAATAACATCTGGGCAGAACGATGCATCTAATCTATTCTTGTCAGCTAACACACATGTTCTTAAAATGATTCTAGGTTCCTTGGGGACTTTATGAAAATGGCTCTGAGTCTCTGAGATGTGTTTGTGTGCGAAGGCCACACAGCCTGTTGGTACGCAGTGCTGTAGACTTTAGTATGCACGTAAAGATTGTGCCTGTGAAGATTAGCTACGTGCAAAGCAACTTTACTTCTGCAGGCAGACAGTGCACGGTGATGCTTTCACAGGTGTCCAAAGCACCATCTTTGTAAAATTACCATTTGTCTTTTCTTGATCTGTAGCCTGTTACATAGCAAAGTATTTTTGCCCATCCAAACCACTTCCTCCTGTCATGGTGACCTCCTGTTTCTGTGGTAACACAGGAAATCAGGACTGTGGATGACTGTATTAATCAGGGTTCTCTCAGGAAACAGAATCAACAGGAGATATCTGTGAATAATATGAGATTTTAAAAGAGTCTCTCACGCGACCGTGGGGATGCACAAGTCCAGGTTCCGCAGGCAGCCTGCAAACCATGGGCTCCGATGAAAGTCCTATGAAACGTCCTTGAAGAGTTTCTGGGAGAAGTCGCCTGTCCAACGACGAGCTGGGAAATTCTCCCTGAATGTTGAAATCACTTCCCTTTTTAAGGGATTCATCTGATTGGATAAAAGTGTCACCCATTGCTGATGCAATCTCCCTGATTGATGCAGATGTAATCAGCCATTCCACGCAGTAAACTCACTGGGGATCAAAGTCCATAAATGCTCTTGTATTACAATTAGCCTAGTGCTTGCTGGACCTAACACCTGGACACAACTACCTGGCCTAGTTGACACATTAGCCTAACCATCACAATAACATTGCATCAGAAATGCTTGTATCTTCACTTGGTTTAAGCCTGACAGAGTAGCTGGCTGTGTAGCACCTCCACAGTAACTTAAAGTCAACCTGTCCTGTTCCTTGTAACCCAACCCTCCACACTTATGTGGCTTTCCCCATACCCTAATAATTAACTTCCCTTTCATATACTAACGTTGTTATGGAATGAGCTTGTTTGTTTTGTCACATCTGTACTTGTAGATGTGACTTTATAGCATCATGCCCCTCTAACTTGGATAGATGGAAATGTTCAGAGTTGTAATTTAATTATTAAATATTAACTCTACAGAATTTCAGCTTTACAGAATTCTGTAGATTGAATGCATAGGGCATTGCAGCTCTGATGGATACTCATGACAAAAAAATATTCAGCCTATTACTTTCTCAATTTATACTTCAGTGCAGATTCTGGAAAGGAGAGGATGGAGTATGAGTTTTAAATTGAATGTATAGATGTGACTGGAAATTCTACAAAATGATTCTCTCTCTCTTTCTCTCTCTCTCTGTACATATATATCCACACACAGAGAAGGAGTGGGTATGAGAGAGAAAACCGTCAGATAGGCATCTTAGGTAGTACAGCCACTCATAGCTAGATGTCATCATAAGTTAATTATACTTTGGAACAAATTCCTGCAAATTGTTAAACATATGAATTGCCCATTTTTACTGTCAGATTACCCAAAGTATTATTTTGGATAACCTTTGACCTTCTAGTTCTGATGAAAAATTTTTGCTGAAAATGAAATCCTTTTTTTGTATGCCCATGGTGTTGTATCATAAATTATGTAAAAGAAGGATGATACTAGAGTAGTTAAGGAGTGAGCCTTTGGTTTCGTTCCCATTTGGGAGATTATAATTGTAATGCTTTGCACTCGAAAGATGCTTGTGAGTTCAGAGATGTCTGCTTAGCTTGGAGTTTCAGAAGCAAAAACTAATAAGATTCAGTTTGTTTAACATTAGAGATATTCCCTTCTCTCCAGACCAATATAGTGAGCTTTTGAGCTAAATTGGACCAAAACAGAAAAAGTAATGCCGTAGTACTTATAATAGCATTATTTGCTTTTCAAAAGTATTTTGACATTTAATATCCATTTGTGCAGTCCTCTGTGCAGTCATAGAGGCCTAAGATATTATATTTGAAGGAACTAGAGAATTCCTCTATGGTTTAAACCAGTGGTTCTTAACCTTTTTTGTTCCATGGACCCCTTAACCAGTCAGGTGAAAACCACGGACACCTTGCTAAGTCCACACTATACTGTGTATTATTTAATAAATATATCACACCCACACCAACACGTCCCCACGAGAATAATATTTTTTTGAATTTTCAATTCAAGCTCACGGACCCCTTGATTAAGAACTCCTGGCTTAAACCCTCATTTTATGGATAAGGAAACTGATGCTCACAGAGGTTAAGTACCCCCCTCAAGGTCTCAGCACTGATGAGCTGGAGAACTGCTGTCACTTTATTTACTTTCAATTTTTCTTTTGAAGACTTTTGTTAAAAGGAATAATTCAATTTTCTTTTAGGCCTATATTTATGAATTCTGAGTGTTCTCATTGGTTATTCATTCAAAATACTTACTGGGTACTGGGCTAGAGACTCTATACAATGGTGAAAAAAAAACAGATATTTTCCTACTCTCATGGAGCCTATAGTTGATTTGTTCTGTTATACCATGAATCATCATAATAAATTATTTATTGATAGCTTACCATGCACCAGGCATTGTATTAAACCAATATAAAAGCAGGATGCTGAGTGCTCTCACTTAACTCTAAGAAAACCCTGTAATAAAGATGCCTGTGACACCAACCACAAGGGGTAATTAAGGTCAGACTCAAGAGGCATGATGGGTGATGTGTGAGGCAGAGTTGGCTTTGTTTTCCAAAGACCATTGGACTGAGAGTTAGGAGATGGGGGGGGTGGTAACTTAGCTAAGTGAGCTAGTTATTTAACTAGGTGAACTACTTTTCAGCCTTAAGTTTTCTATAGGCCTAGCAAGTTTTATTAGCGAAAAAAACCTCTGGGCTTTGAAGGTAGAAAGGTGTGGTATGACTCTTGCTTTTTCTATTTACAAGCTGTGGGATAATCTCACAGAAGTATAATAGCCTCTTCATGGGGCCATTTAGATGAGAAAATGGGGAAATCTATATAAATATGTGGTAAGTGTTCATCCTCTTCGTACTGCATCTGTACAAGTTATCCACCACACACGGTTGTGATTGCCACTGAGACAATGGATGGGAAAGGGCACTCTAAACAATGAGATATTACTATTAGACCACTTTTCAAGAGATTTTTAGGGTTTATTTATTTATTTTAATGTAAGCTTTCTATTGAAGTATAAAATACACGCTGAAAAGTACACACATCATAAGTATACTGCTCCATGAATTTTTCACAAAGTGAACATACCCGTGTAACTAGAACTCAGGCCACGAAACAACATCATCGAAGGCCCCGTGGCACCCTTCCACTGTCACAAGCTCCCCTCAAAGAGATATATTCTAACTTCTAACACCATAGTTTCTCCTAGTTTGCAACTTTTTATAAATGGAGTCATATAGAATGCTCTCTTTGGCTTCTGGCTTCTTTGGCTTACAATTATGTTTGAAAGGTTTTCCAATTAGTTGTAGTTTGTTCATTCCCATGGCTTTAGAGTATTCTTTTGTATGAATATACCACAATTTATGTGCCATTCTTGAGTTGATGGACATTTGTGTTGCTTCCAATTTTTGGCTTTTATGAATGGTGCTGCCATGAGCATTCTTTTACATGTCTTTTAAGAACATTTATGTACATTTATGTTGGGTGTATATCTTGGAGTAAAATTGCTTGGTGATAGGATATACATATGTTCGATTTTAATAGATACTGATAAATAATATTTCAAAGTTATTATATCAGTTTACACTTCCACAAATAGAATGTTATTTAACATCCATAAGATTGTTACAGCCATCGTAGGGTTATTCAAAAATACACTTTGAATCATGTGAAAAATGAGTATATGGTTTTTCTTTTTTTTGCTATCCTATTTTAATTATGTTCTTAGATTTCATGGAACAGTGTCTCATTTCTATTTCATTTCTAGTTCAGTGGGGGGTGTGTTGGGAGTTGTTATTGTAAAGATTCACAGGCACGTGAACTTAGATAAAGCTGAATTGTTCAGTTTTGGAAAGGTCAGAAAACTGCAGAGGTGCCAGGCTGTAGATCTTGTGTGTTCTGCTCTTTAGGCTTGTTTCTTCCTGTCAGGTATCCTGAGGAGTGGTCCATCTTTGGGGCAGTATTTAGCAAGCAGGTATCACAAGATACTACCATGGGTCAGTATCCATTCTGAATGCCTTGGCATCTGTTATGGTTGGTTACTCTAAACATTGGATTATCATCTCTGCTTAAGGACAGCCACTCATTCTATGCAATCATTTGTCAGGATTTCCTGCCTTCTAATTGAACTATGTACTAAGCCAATCAGCTTCTGAAAATTACCTGCTCCCATCAAATTCCAGGACCAAGTCCTGACTAGCCTACTAGATTCAGAGGGTGATAGATATCCATTGTTTATACTACATGCTAAATGAATTACTTAGAATCATAAGAAAATTTTAGCAATCATTATTTGAACTAATAACTTGAGTTTTTTTTTTTTTTTTTTTACAATAGACATCTAAAGTTTAATGCAGACCTGTGCTAAGACTATGTACTAATGTTTTACGGATCTTTATAGCTTAAAAAACAAGAGGAAAGGCTTGTCATTTTGTGCTTAGTCTATGTTGGCTCAACTAGTGTTGGTCAAGGAAGGACTCCACTATGGAGTGGGGTCAAGAGGGTAAGGTAGGTCCAAGCATATCTGTGCTTATGGGCAACTGAATGGGTAATATTTTGACTTGCACTCTTCTATCTTTCAGATTGTCTTTCAGAGGAACTATCTATTTCACCTCATATATTTTCTATTATAGATAATTTCCCATGAGTACTTGGCTTGGCCTAACTTATGCTTATTATTTTTAGATAATGCCCATTCTATCATCACCTAAGTGGTTTGCAGAAGAATGGATGGCCTATACAAATTACTTCCTACTTTGTGTTCTTTATATACCTATACAAATATTTCCATAGCACTTATGAACCGGAGGTGGAGCCATTACTGGGTCTTGTGGTCAGAATAGGTGGGGCTTCCAATGTGTTGAGATTGCTTCTCAACACCTCTTTCCACCATAAGCAGATATAATTATTATCCTGTCTTTGAGCAGAAGATCCTAATTAGAGACTCCATTAAAAGGAACTTGACCTTGTCTGTATCTTAATTTATATGTGTGATACTGTTCAGAAGATGAAGTGATTAATTTTAGTTAGTGCATGCAAAGGACCAGAAATTCTTATTCTAATGTAATTCTACTAACTGGGTAATTTAAAATTAAAACTAAAATATCATTTCACTACTGTAGTCCTATAAATTAAATTAAACTTTAAGGATCATTTAAAGTATCAATGTAATATATTTAACATGAAATTTTTAAGCAAGTCTGAAAGCTGGACCCATTTCTACAAATGCTTTGCTTAGTAGCAGGCTTTTTAAAATTAAATTAAATAATTTTATTTTATTTTATTTTATTGAAGTATATCATTCATACATGAACATACATAAACAATAAGTGTATAGTAAAAGTTGTGAGCTTACAAAAGAAGCATGCATAACATTATTCAGGGGTCCCAAACATCACCCCACCATAAACACCTTGCATTGTTGTGAAACATTTGTTACAAACTATGCAAGAGCATCGTCAAAATATTACTACTAACTATAGTCCATATCTTGCATTTGGTGTATTTTTCCCCCAACCCACCTTATTATTTTTTAAAATATATTTTTATTACAGAGGTTGTGAACTTACAAAAAAATCATGCATATGTGTAGAATTCCTGTACAACACCCCTTCACCAACACATCACACCGTTGTGAAATATTTGTTACAGATTATGAGATAATATCATCAGACTATTACCACCAACCATGGTCCATAGCATACATTTGGCCCACTTTTTCCATACCCTCCTATTATCAACACAGTACATCTTTGGCATTGATGCAAGAATATTACAGTATTGCTGTTAACTAGGTCACACCAATTGTATTTTTCCCATGCTTCTCCACATTCCGCTACCCTGCAATAGTGGCGTACATCTGCTTGAGCTCACAGGACACTCTTGAATCTGTACCATCAACCACAATTCTCATCCACCTCTGGGTTCACTGTGTTATTCAGTCTCTAGATTATTCTCTAGCTTTCTTTCAATTGACATTTGCATCCCTAGACTACCGTTTTCAGCCATAATCCCATTTATCAACCTGCTGTGACTCACTATAATGTGTTACCATCAACTTCTGTCCATTTCCACACTTTTACAGTCAAGTTAATGAAAACTTCTACATATATTAAGCATCAGCAGTCCTTCTCAGCTCACCTCTTATCTGCTAATAACCTATGCTCTAGGTTTTAACTCCATGCATTTATTCTTTGTATTTAGTTCATATTAGTGAGACCATACAATATTTGTCCTTTGGTGTCTGGTTTATGTCATTTAGCATAATGTCTTCAAGATTCATCTATGTTATCATATATGTCCCAATTTCATTTCTTCTTACTGCAGCTAGAGTCCATCGTTTTTGTTTAGCCTTTCATTGGTTGATGGACACTTGGGTTGTTTCCATCTTTTGGCAATTGTGAATAAAGCCGCTATGAATATCGGTGTGCAGCTGTCTGTTCGTGTCACAGTTTTCATTTCTTCTGGATATATTCCTAATAGAGGAATTGCTGGATCATATGGCAGTTCTGTATTTAGCTTCCTGAGGAACCGCCAAACTGTCTTCCACAGAGGCTACACCATTTTACAATCCCACCAACAGTGAAGGAGTGTTCCTATTTCTCCACATCCTCTCCAGCATTTATTGTTTTCTGTTTTTTTAAATAATGGCCATTCTGTGTGGTGTGAGATGATATCGCGTTGTTTTGATTTGCATTTCCCTAATAACTAGTGATATGGAACATTGTTTCATGTGCTTTATGGCCATTTATATTTCCTCTTTGGAGAAATGTCTGTTTAAATCTTTTGCCTATTTTTTGATTGGATTGCTTGCTCTTTTATTGTTGAGTTGTGTAACCTCTTTATATAGAATGGAAATCAAACCCTTATCTGATATGTGGTTTTCAAGTATTTTTTCCCATTGAGTGGGCTGCCTTTTCACCTTCTTGAAGAAGTCCTTTGAATCACAAAAGTGTTTAAGTTTAAGGAGGTCCCATTTAGCCATGTTTTCTTTCTTGGCTCCTGCTTTCCGTGTAAGATTTAAGAATGCACCACCGGGAAGCGGGTGTGGCTCAGTGGGTAGAGCTCCCGTTTACCATATGGGAGGCCCCGGGAAGCGAACCCGGGGCCTCCTTGTGAGGGCAGGCCGGGCTCGCGCGGCCCGGTGGGCTGATGCAGCAAGACCTCACAACAGGAAGCAGGTGTGGCTCTATCCCCCGTTTACCATGTGAGAGGCCCCGGGTTCGCTTCCTGGGGCCTCCTTGTGAGGGCAGGCCAGCCCG
>JAQZBX010106713.1:0-10723 GCA_029593785.1 Cabassous unicinctus
TCTGAACATGATAAAGAGCATATATGAAAAACCCATAGCTAACGTCATATACAATGGTGAAATCCTAAAAGCCTTCCCTCTAAGATCAAGAACAAGACAAGGAAGCCCACTATCACTGCTCCTATTTAACATTGTCTAAGCAGTACTTGCTCGAGCACTGAGGCAAGAAAAAGAAATAAAAGGCATCCAAATTGGAAAGGAAGAAGTAAAAATTTCACTATTTGCAGACAACATGATCCTATAAATAGGAAGCCCTGAGAAATCTACAACAAAGCTTCTAGAACTTATAAATGAGTTCAGTAAAGTCAAAGGTTATAAGATCAATGCACAAAACTCAGTAGCATTTCTGTACACCAATAATGAGCGATCTGAGGAGGAAATCAAGAAAAAAATACCATTTACAATAGTAACACAAATACCTAGGAATAAATTTAACTAAAGATGTAAATGACCTACACACAGAAAACTGCACAGCACTGGTAATGGAAATCAAAGAAGACCTAAATAAGTGAAAGAATATTCCCTGTTCATGGATAGGAAGACTAAATATCATTACGATGTTGTGGCAGTTTGATATAGTTATGAATTCCAAAAATAGATATTGGATTATGCTTGTAAACTGGTCTGTTCAACTGGGCATGATTAAGTTATGATTAGGGATTTGATTGGGCCACATCAGTAGGGTGTTGAGCCCCACTCCTTGGTGGCTGGGCTCTCAAAGATAAAAGACATGGTAAAGGATAGAGTTGTAGTAATTTATTTTTCTTTCTTTTTTAAAACAATTTATTGAAGTATATCATTCATACATGAACATGCATAAACTATGTGTTCAGTAAGCATTGTGAGCTTACAAAACAAACATGCACAACATCATACAGGGCTCCCACACATCACCATCCCCACCCACAAACACCCTATATTGTTGTGAAACATTTGTTAACAAATCATGAAAGAGCATCATCAAAGTATTACTACTAACTATAGTCCATATTATCCTCCCCTATACATTTTTTAAGGATTTATTATTTATTTATTTATTCACTTTTTGCCATTTTACCCCCGCCCCCTTTGCTGTTTCTATGTCCATTCACTGGGCAACTCTCTGTGTCCATTTCCTGCTCTCTCTTCTCTTCCTTCTCCTCCTGTCTTCACTGGGATTTGATCCTCGGAATCTCTGATGTGGGAGAGAGGCGTCCTACCACCTGCACCCCTTTAGTTCCTGTTTTTTTCAGTGCATCTCATCTTGGCTCTCACTTGTGTCACTCCACTGTTAAATCATCATCTTGCTGCGTGGCTCATGGGGCCTGGTGGTGCAGCCACACGTGGGGCCCGGTGGTGCACCTGTGCATGGGATATGATGGCACATGCCCCTTCTATATTTTTCTTTTTTTAATTTTTACTGGGATGTCCCAGGGATCGAACCCACATCCCTCTATATGGCAGACAGATGTCCAACCACCCGAGCAACATTCGTCCCCCTGCTATATCTCTTAAGATTGACCAAAGATACCCAAAGATACAGTCTTTTCCCATACATGATGGTCATATAATAAATCAGGCTTAGTTTATCACCAGTATTGTAAAAACCAGACCTAGGAAGAAAAACTAGGTCTGGGGACACATGCATGGTTTCTAATATAGCGAATGTTTAGCCTACCCTGATTATCACAAAATCAGGACAGTGAGAATATTTGCACTGAGTTGTAGTAGTTGTTGATGTTGGAGTTCTGATGCTGAGTTTTAATGCTGGAACCCAGGGAAGTAAGCTCAGAGAAGCTTGGTTGTGAGAAATGAGAGAAGGCCCCGGGAAAAGAGATGATCCATTCACCTGACAGTTCACAGCTGGCCTTGTGGAGAGAGGCAAAGCCTAGAGAGCCTCATAGACTACAACTGACCTTGTGGAGGAAACAGGAGCTAAGCCTGGAGAGAAATGGAGCCCTGGGAAGAGAGGAACCCAAGAAGCCTGAACCCTGCCAAACATTGGCAGCTGCCTTGCTCTAAAACGTAGCAACAGACTTTGGTGAGAGATGAAACTTATACTTTATGGCCTGGTAACTGTAAGCTTCTACCCCAAATAAATACCCTTATAAAAACCAACTGATTTCTGGTATTTTGCATCTGCACCCCTTTTGGCTGATTAATACAGATGTCTATCCTACCCAAACTAATATACAGATTTAATGCAACCCCTATAAAAATCAACATAGCATTTTTTACTGAATTGGAAAAACTATGAAATTTATTTGGAAGGGCAAGAGGCCCCAAATAGCCAAAGACATATTGAAAAAGAAAAACGAAATTGGAGGAATCACATTACCTGACTTTAAAACATTCTACAAAGCTACAATGGTCAAAACTGCATGGTATTGGCACAAGGGTAGACATACTGACCAATGGAACCAAATTGAGAGTTCTGATATATATCCTCACATATACAGTCATCTGATATTCGACAAGGCCACCAAGCACACTCAACTGGGAGAGAATGGCCTCTTCAACAAATGGTGTTTGGAGAACTGGATATCCATATCCAAAAGAATGAGAGGAACACCATCTCATATGTTATACAAAAATCAACTTAAGATGGATCAAAGATCTAAATATAAGAGCCAAGACCATAAAGACCTTGGAAGATAATGTAGGGAAGTATCTACAGGACCTTGTAATAGGAAATGGCTTTATGAACTTCACATCCAAAGCACGAGAAGTGAAAATAAAAATAGATAAATGGGACCTCCTCAAAATTAAAACCTTTCACACCTCAAAGGAGTTTGTCAAGAAAGTGAAAAAACAGCCTACCCAATGGGAGACAACATTTGGTAACCATATGTTGCAGTTTGGCAGTTTGATGTAATTATGAATTCCAAAAATATATATTGGATTATGCTTGTAAACTGATCTGTTCATCTGGGCATGATTAAGTTATAATTGGGGCTTTGATTGGGCCACATCAGTAGGACATTGAGTCCCACCCCTTGGTGGGTGGGGAACTGAAGATAAAAGTCATGGCAAAGGACAGTTTTGGAGCGGGTTTGAGTTGCAGTTTTGATGTTGGAGTTCTGGTGAGGAAGGAGAGAAAGCCCCAGGACAGAGACAAGCCATTCGCCTGAGAGTTCACAGCTGGCCTTGTGGAGAAAAGCAAAGCCTAGAGAGCCTCATAGTCTACAGTTGACCTTGTGGAGGAACCAGAGGTGCTAAGCCTGGAGAGAAATGCAACCCCAGGAAGAGAGGAACCCAAGAAGCCTGAACCCAGGCAAACATTGGCTGCTGTCTTGCTCCAACACATGGCAATGGACTTTAGTGAGGGAAGAAACTTATGCTTTATGGCTTGGTAACTTCTACCCCAAATAAATGCCCTTTATAAAAACCAACTGATTTCTGATATTTTGCATCAGCACCCCTTTGGCTGACTAATGCACAATATATCTGATAGGAGCCTAATATCCTGCATATATAAAGAAATCCTATATCTCAAAAATAAACAGACAAACAACCCATTTAAAAAATGGGCATGTGATTGAACAGATACTTCTCCAAAGAAGAAATACAAATGGCTAAATAGCACTTGAAAAGATGCTCAACATCACAAGCTATTAGGGAAATGCAAATCAAAACTACAATGACATATCATCTTGCACCCATTAGACTGGCTGCCATTAAGAAAACAGAGGAGTACAAGTGTTGGAGATGATGTGGAGGAATGGGAACTTTCATCCACTGCTGGTGGGAATGTAGAATGGTCCAGTCATTGTGGAGGACAGTCTGGTGGTTCCTCAAAAAACTAACTACAGATCTGCTATATGACCCAGCAATTCCACTGCTGGGTATATACCCAGGAGAATTGAAAGCAAGAACATCAACAGATATATGCACACCAATGTTCATAGCAACATTATTCACTATCGCCAAAAGTTGGAATCAACCCAAATGCCCATCAACAGATGAATGGATAAACAAAATATGGCATATACATACAATGGAATATTACTCAGATGTAAGAAGGAATACAGTACTAAGATATGGGATAACCTGGATGAATCTTGAGGACATTATGTTGGATGAAGCAAGCCAGGCATTGAAGGACAAATATTACACAATCTCTGTGGTATGAATTAAGCAAATCTAGATAACTTAGAGAGCTAGAAACTGGAAGATAGGTTTACAGGAAATAGAAAGAGAAAAGAAGGTTGTGATCCAGTGCTCATATGGGCGAAAACTATGATAAGGTGGAAGTGAGTAGTTGGGCAGTGAAAGGATATGACAGGGGTGTAGGAATACTATTGGGTTGGGCAGCACAAGCTTGACAGGGGGATAAGGTGGGGAGGATGGGTTGGACAGTCCATTGAACTAGGGGGAGGGTTGGAGGAGGTAACAGGTGAACATTGGGGATTAGTGGGCACATGGGTGAAGCTACAATGAAGAGAAAACCCTTTTGGCAATATGCAAGGAAGGATTACTGGTTTAGGGTGTTGGATGAGGGGGCATTTGGGATAGGGCACACCTGGGGCAGTCTTCAAGAGACTGTGCGAGTGATCATTTTGTCACAGTGTGCTGTATCAGTGGGGGGGAGATCCACATAATGAGTGGAAAGGAGTTGGACTCCCGTGCTGGGGAGACCCAATATGTTCTCAAACAGAGGGAACAGTGTCTATCGAGAGCATGGGCAGTTCCTAATAAGGGAGGACAGACCAGTGTGTCAAGCCCTCAGCATTTTTGCAAATATCTATGAACTTTGTCTTCCAAGGAGTGAAGCCTGGTGGTCACCATGAACCCCAAGGGGAGGGGGAGGGAGGAATAGAATAGATGGAAGAGGGAGTATTTAGGGGGCAATGGAAGTATACTGCATGATCTTGCGATGTTGGATACAGACCATGTTAAATTTCAGCAAAAATTTATAGAAGTGTATGGTCTAAAATGTAAACCATAATGTAAACCATTGACCATGTTTAGTAGCTATGTTTCAATATTTGCATACCAGTGGTAACAAATGTACAATCCACATGTAAAATGGTTATTAACAGGGAAGGGGGAAAGGGGGGAGGATGTTGGGTAAATGGGAGTCCCCTATATTCTGTATGTAACTTTAATGTGACCTAAAACCTCTTTGAAGACAAAAAAAAAAGTTAAGACACTGGGAAAGAAATGGAAGAAAATGCCAGTGTACATACAGGACAACAGATATTACAGTGATGAAAGGCAAAACATCAAAAAAATTTTAAATATTTTTCATCTTTAATACCCTTTAAAAAATTTTATTTTAGTTTTAGTTTTTCTAAATTATGTATTTTATTCATTATATTTAAGCCTATCATTATTATTTCATTTTTCTATTAATTGAATTTGGGTATATTCTTGACTTCATTTTTAAAGAAGTTTTGGATCACAGAAGGGTTACAACTATGGCAGGGGAGGATCAATGGTGTGGGGTGTCAGTGGCCGGGGATACATGGGAGGAAGTTCACCTGGGCATACATATAAGGTATATAAATATGTTCAAATGTTCATGGGGCATTGCCACACTGGGTAGAGATCCACACAACAGCCAAAGGATTGTTGAATCCCCATCCTGGGGAGCTCTTCCTCATTCTCTAATGGAACAACAATTCCTCAAGTACAGGGGCAATAACTAGTGAAGAAGGGTGGTCCATTAACGGACCCTTGATATTGATGACTATGCTTATGAGCCTTTTGCTTTTGAATTTGCAACTTGGCTTAGTGTTGTAGGGTGCCTAAGAGTTACCTCCTGAGAGCCTCCTCATTGCTCAAATGTGGCCTCTCTCTAAGCCAAACTCAGCATGTGGATGCATTACCTCCCCACCCCTCCTGCCCCGGTGTGGGACATGACTCCCAGGGATGAGCCTCCCTGGCACTGAGGGATTACTACCAAGCACCAACTAGAAATGCAACTGGAAAAAGACCTCAAACAAAAAGGGGAAAAGGGAAAAACAAGAGAGTTTATATGGCTAAGAGACCTTCAAAGGGAGGTCATCAGAAAGGTAACACTTATACATGTCTCAGCAGGATCTCATAGATGGCCAAAGTGGACACTACCCCAAACAATGGAGTTCCTGAGAGCTCCAGAGACACCCAGATCCTGCATCATGGCAGATAGCTCCAGAGTTTGTTGCCTTGCCAGTGGGCCCTACTTTGGAGATTGTGCCCCTGAGTGTGACAGAGTTGGACTCAGATGTGACTTCTCTACACATGTCTCTTCTGTCCCTTTTGTTTGAACCTATACTTGGTGCTGGAGTTGGTAGGTGTACATCTGGGAGACTTGAATCTCTGGGCTGTCCATGTGCTGGCTTGGCCCTGAGCTTCAGAGGAGTTGCAGCACCTACTCTCCAGTTCACTGGACTCACCCAGGACAGCTAATGGGGAGGTGAGGAAGGACAACCACCACACCAAGGAACTGAGAGAGCCTACAACTGCAAGCAAGAGAATCCCATCCATCAATCATATGGGATCAAAGTCCCCTCTCAATTAGAGGTGGATTGGGCATCACCATCTCAGAATTCTCCAGATAGGTGAATAAAATATGGACTGGAGTAGACGTACTGGTGTTCTACTATAGACTTATTGTGATTCTAGCAATGGAAGAAATAATATCATTGATATGGAGACAGTGGCCAGTGGAGGTGCTGAAGTCAGGGAGAGGGAAAAAGATGTAATATGGGGGCATTTTCATGACTTGGAATTGACCTGGATGATATTGCAGTGACAGATACAGGCCATTATAGAGCCTGTCATAGCCTACAGAATTGAGTGGGAGAGAGTGTAAACTACAATGTAAACTATAGTCCATGCTTAGTGGCAATGCTCCAAAATGTGTTCATCAATTGCAATGAATGTATCACACTAATGAAAGAAGTTGTTAATGTGGGGGAAAGTGAGAGGTGTGGGGGTGGGGCATATGGGAATCCCTTATATTTTTTATGTAACACTTTATGTAATCTAAGTATCTTTTTAAAATAAATAAAAAATATATTTTTTTAAAAAGAATAAACTCACCAACATATTCAGATGCCTAGAAATCAGAAAAAACTTACAAGCCACACTAGGAAACAGGAAGAGATGGTCCAGACAAAGGAACAAACTAAATATCCTGATGAGACACAGGATTTGAGACAACTAATTAAGGATAATCACACAAATCTTCTAAATCAATTCAAAGAACTGAAGGAAAATATGAATAGAGATAAAGGATCTTAAGAAAACAGTATGTGAGTATAAAGAACAATTTGAAAGCCTGTAAAGAAAAGTAACAGAGCTTATGGGAATGAAAGACACAATGAATGATATTAAAAATACACTAAAGCAAGAGTTCTTAACCTTTTTTTTCCATGGACCCCTTTGCGAGTCAGGTGAAAACCATGGACCCCTTACTAAGTCCACACTATTCTATATATCATTTAATAAGTATATCATACCTACACCAACACATCCCCACAAGAATAATGTTTTTTTGAATTTCAATTCAAGCTCACAGACCCCTGTTTAAGAACTCCTGCATTAAAGGCACATAACAGCAGATTTGGACTGATGGAGGATAGAATTAGTGATATCAAGGGCAGAATACCTGAACTTGAAAAGACAGGAGAACAGAAAGAGAAAAGAATGGGAAAAAATGAAGCAGGGTTTCAGAGAATTGAATGACAATGTGAAACACACAAACATATGTGTCATTGGTGTCCCAGAAGGAAAAGAGAACAAAATAGGGGTAGAAAGAATATTTGGGGAAATAATGACTGAAAAATTCCCAATCCTTATGAAAGTCATAAATATCAATATCCAAGAAAGACAAGACAGCTCAAACAGAATAAATCCAAATTGACCTACCCTGAGACACTTACTATTCAGAATGACAAATAATCAGAGATAGAGAGGATTCTGAAGGCAGCAAGAAAAAAGCAAAGCATCACATTCATTGGAACCTCAATAAGATTAAGGCCAACCTCTCATCAGAAACCATGGATGTGAGAAGAAAGTGGTATAATATATTTAAGGTACTTAAAGAGAAATCCTGTATCCAGCAAAACTGTCCTTCAAAACTGAGGCTGAGTTTAATGTCTTCACAGACAAACAAAAACTGAGAGAGTATGTTACCAAAAGACCAGAATTATAAGAGATACTAAAAGGGGTGCTGCAGCCTGAAAGGAAAAAACAAGGGTAAGAGACTTGGAGGAGAGGGTAAAATGAAGATTATTAGGAAGGGTAAATTAAAGGGTAAAAAGACAGACAATAGTAAGATATGACAATGGAAAGCCAAAAAGAAAAAAAATGGATGAAGTAATGCCTTTACAATAATAACATTGAATGTTAATGATTTGAAGTCCTCAATTAAAAGTCATTGGACTTACCCAGGACACTTAACAAGGAAGTAATGATGGAAAATGCCTATACCAAGGCATAGAGAAATGTCTGCAACTACAAGCAAGATAGCTCCATCCATCTGCCCCATGGGATCTAAGCCACCTCTCAATTAGAAGCAGAGTGGGCATCACCATGCCCAAATCCTCAAGACTGGGGAATGAACAATGGACTAAAGTAGACTTACTATTATTCTGCTATAGACTTATTATTATTCTAGCAATGGAAGAACTCTTATTGATGTAAAGACAGTGTCCACCAGAGGTTCTGAGGGATGGGGGAGGGAAGAATAGATGTAATATGGGGGCATTTTGGGGGCATTGGATTTGTCCTGCATAACATTGCAGTGACAGATACAGGCCATTGTATATTTTGTAAACTATAATGTAAACTGTAGTCCATGGTTAGTAGCAATGCATCAACATGTGTTCATCAATTGTAACAAATGTACCACACTAATGAGGGATGTTGTTAATGTGGGAAAATATGGGAAGGGGGAGGGCTGGGGAATCCCTTATATTTTTTTAAGTAGCATTTATGTAAACTAAAGTTCTTTAAAATTTTAAAAAAATTAACTAAAAAAGACCTAGACTGATAGAATGGATAAAAAATATGAACCATCTATTTGCTATCTACAAGAGATTCACCTTAGACATAAGGACACAACCAGGTTAAAACTGAAAAGTTGGAAAAAGATAAAGTGCTGTTGGATTCAGTTTGCAGTTTGCTATTATGTTGGGAATTTTTGCATCTATATTCATAGTGGATATTGGTCTGTAATTTTCTATTCTTATGACATCATTATCTGGCCTTGGGATTAGTGTGATCTTGCCCTCATAGACTTAGCTAGGAAGGGTTCCTTCCTCTTCAGGTTTTTGGAAGAGTCTGACCAGGGTTGGTGCTAATTATGCTTGGAATGTTTGTTTAAATCTGGTCCAGGGATTTTCTTTGTTAGGATATTTTTTATTACTAACTTCATCACTTTACTTCTTTACTGTTGAGGTGTTCTCTTTTTTCTTGTGTCAATGTAGGTAGTTTGTTCATTTCTAGTAATTTGTCCCTTTACTCTACATTATCTAATTTGTTTCCATATAATGGTTCATAGTATCCTGTTAAAAACTTTTTATTTTTGTAGTATCAGTAGAAATACCCCCATTTCAAGCTGATAAAGCTGGGGTGACTCTTCAGTTTAACCCACAAGTTCATGAGTCCTCTGTTGCCAAGATGCTCCTGTACAACAGGAATGAAAGGACAGTGACAACAATGGCCAAAAAATAACCTACTCTGTACTTCCCCATGCACCTTGCTCACTGCACCAAAAATCTGTGGAGCAAGTTCCTATACGGTGCAAAGTGGGAACACAGGCTCAGGCACAACAGAAACCTTCAGTAAATGATTGCTTTATTAATTCCACAACCAAAAGAGTCCAAAAGAGCAAGGGAAGAGATTTCATCATGGCTGGTCTCTCAGGGAGGCCAACTGCTTGAGCCAAGTTCAGTGGATAGCAGCTCCACATGTCCCACTTTGTGTTGGAGGGGAGAAACACCTGTAGTGACTGAGAGTGGGTATTTATACTTCAGGGGGAGGGTGCACTGTTACTGAACAAAAAGCATTTATCAAGCAACCTTTGTGCAGAATTCTCATGCTAATAAGAAACTGGGACTACTTGTTCCTGGTTTGGGGTTTAATATACGGTCAGGTCATTCCATTAGACCTAATGTCTCTTCCAGGCTGTGAAATAGAAACATATTTGAAACACATGCATACAAAGAAAAGGAATTGGGTGGGCAAGGGCTGGGAGTGTGTCAGTGACTTCCAAGAACTTCTCTGGGATTCTATGCAGAGGGCTTAGTGTCTTTGGGATGGAGGTGCAAGAGATTGATTTAACCATGGGCAAGGATTTACAAGGTGGAGATGTGCTTTAGGGACTTTCCTCTCTGTGCTGTTCTGTGAGACAAAGCAAATGCCATCAGGGCACTTTCCATGCAAATTAACAATAATTATCAAATTGTAGTATATATTACATCAAATGAGGAAATACATTGGGTCAATATATAAGAAGCTTCTTGGCAATTAGATTAGAAAGTTTTTATGAAACTCAATGTGGGATGATATTTTGAAACAAATAGGAGAAGCTAATAAAGCTCTCCAACAAAAAATCCTGACAACATATAAAGCTGCATTCTTTATTAGCAAGTCTATACCCTTATTACAACAATTGAGAGTAATTTGCAACTATGTTTAAAGATTGTAAAACTTAAAGATGATATATGAAGGAGTCAATGTGGCTCAGTGGTTGAGTGTCAGCTTCCCACATACAAGGTCCCATGTTCAATCCCTGGCCCTGGCACCTCAA
>JAQZBX010106714.1:0-10725 GCA_029593785.1 Cabassous unicinctus
TAACAGTGAGGTGGAGCCGGAGGCCACTGGATAACAGTAACATTTTGCACATTTTCAGTGACTAGTAATTGGTACTGTGGTTTCCATTCCCATTTGCTAACTTTTTAACATCTCACTCTCCTTTCCAGGACATCTTGTTAATTTATGTGTCTTTGCCCTCATGGTATTCATATTGGGGTGTTTTCCTAAGTAGGGTAAGCCATACACCCAGTGCTTTTCTTATTCATGGTTCAGAACGATTTCCTCTCTTCTCCTGACATGTCATGTCATGTTTGTCATGATGGAGATAGATACGTTGGATAATTGCTTCCTTCCCTCTCCCTGCTCCCAAAGGAATGAAATGAAAAAAAAAAGAGAGAGACAATAATCCAGTTGGTGTAGGATCTGTGTTTAATTGAAATCCACTATATGTATGAACAGTTGTTTTCAAACCCCTTACCCAGTATCTCAGATCCACCTCCAAAAGTTTCACACCAGAAAATTCCATCATTCCCAATTCTCATTGTCCCTCATCTTCAACAATTTAGTTTTAAGGCAAGATTTATATTCCTTCTCGCCCTTCAGCTCTTTGGAGGCTCTATCTCTAGAACCTCTGTCCCTTGTTTGCCATCTGTTTGACCTTCTGTTACCCTTTAGAATGTATTATTTTCAGTATACATTCTCATGGTGTCCCTGAAGGTAGAGAGAAGTAAGTTCACGTGCTCTCAACGTTTACATGAGGGGCAGTGTTCTTGTATGTTTCTGCCAAGTGGATTGTGAGAATGGGTTTTGTGCAGTGTCCCTTCTCAGTTGTTTTCCCCTATAGCAAATCTGTCCCCTGGCATGAGCTGCTATAGACAGAATCCACCCTTCTTTACCTGCCTTCAGACACCGCATTACGATAATGACGGTACACTTGGCATGTATCTAGGTTATTCGCATTTTTCAGACCCTTGCAAAGTATGAAATGCTGTTAGGCTTAGGAATTTGTCTTCTTATGGGGGCCTGGACTTGCACCCCTTATCATTTAAATTATTGATGCTCCCTAAAGCTGTTCATCTGTCTCAGATTTAGCCTACTTAATGCCATTTATCTCTCTTTTGTCCCACACAGGTTACTCTGGCCAGGACTTTGACTGGGCGGATTATCATAAGCAACATGGGGCAGAGGCAGCACCTCCCTTCTGCTTCAGAAACGTAAGAGGCTTCTTTCTTACTACTTTTTTATTCTAGATGTTGTCCACTGCCGGTTTTATAAGTCACCTTCTATTTATTGAGCAAGGTCAGAGTACTTCCTTGTACTGCAGAATCCTAAAACCTTCGTGTTTTGGGGGAGGTCCAGCTGTCAGATTGTATGACAGGGTGATGCTAGGTTGTAGTCAGGATCATTTAATAAATCTGTACTGGCTCAAATATGGTATAAGTTTATTTCTCACTTCTGGAATAGTCCATGATGTTCCTGATCAGTTCTTCCCAGTGTGGTGAGTCAGAAACTCAGACTTGATCTGGTTTTGGCTTCACCATCTCAGTCTAGCCAGCAGATAGGACAAAAGATCAAGGTATCCCTATTCCTGAAAATTGTAGCCTGCTGTTGACACATCACTTCCCTTCACTTTCCATTGTGGGCACTGTTCACATGGCTAAACCATGCCATAAGTGAGTCTAGGACACGTATCCCAGCTGGGCAGCTCTTCCCCAGCCAGGATTGCATACTATGGAAGAATGAGCATAAATTTTGGTGGTAAGCTAGTCATCTGTACCACCATTAGATATGTATGCATTTGCTGTGTGGTGTAATGTTGATAAGCCCAGGGAAATGAGATTCTCTGCACCTGAGTTACATTCTTAAAAGATGATCTTAAAATGCTTTTCTTTGAGGCCCCAAAAGATATTATTCATACATATGAAAAAAATGGAATATTGACTATAAGCTTCATATCAATGTTACAGTTCTTGAACTTGATAAATGTATTTCATGTGGTTACATAAATGAATATATTTATTCTTAGGAAATGTGCATGCAGGTATTAAGTGTTGAAAAAGCATGGCGTATAGCACCTCCTTTCAAATGTTTAAAAAATTGATAAATAGACATGTAGGTGGATAGATGAATAGATTGATGGATGGATGGATGGATAGAATGATACAGCAAAATGGACAAAATGTTAAAATTGGTGAATCTGGGTCTCTGGGGGAAGGGATATGTTGGGTTTGGTATTATTTTTGTAACTTCCTTAAGTTTGAAATTCTTTCAAATAAAAAAAAATTTGTCTTTTAATGCTTTAGAAAAAGGCTAGACAAACAATTTTATGCTTTGTTTACTTTGTTTACCTTGTTCAAATAGAGCTTATTGCATAGTGATAGATGTTTTTGGCAAGAAAGTAGCAAGGATACATCTGTGTGTATGTGCATGTGTGTACTTGCAATTATAAGTGATGGTTGTGTAAAGTAGTTTATAAAAACTATTCATTTAAGCTTCATCATTCCTAGGAACTATAAAAAGAGATAGGTACCATTACCCCATTTTAAGAATTAGGTACAAATATAGAGTGTAGGATGTTGAACATACACTCATATAAGTTAATTCCTTATGCCAAGGGAAAAAAGATGCAGTCCTCTAATTGGCGTCTATTTATGGTAGTGGAAAGTGCTCCCAAAGCAAATACTTGTTTTCTAAACATATGCTCCTATAACTGCTGATTCACTGCACACCCCTGCCCCCACCATAATTTGTACTACAGGGATAACAGAATATGAGAACTGGGAGGTGGGTAGAATTATCTTAAAACAGAAAGTGCACAGTGAGCATAAGCCAAAATCAGATTTTGGAGAATTAAGTAGGTTGATAACTAGGTCAACTTGTACTCACAAATACAGAAATAAATCAGTGTCAGAGTTGGAAATCCAAGGCTCTTCAAAGGATTAAGTGACCTTTCCATTGGACTTTCCATTGCCTTTCCACAAAAGTCATTTCTCTGTGGCATTGAAGAACTGTGTGGCATGTTTAGGTAGTTTCATGGGGACGGCCCTGTGACCATGCCTCTCTGAGGATGGCAGCTGGACAACTGGTAAGCCTGTTAAGTCCAGTTACTTGACGTTTCAGCACAATGATGTCACTGTCACAGGATCGCCTGGCCTTAGTGCCTTTCTCTTAGGACCATGGAAACACTCTGTCTCATCCCAGAATCCCTTTGAGGTTGTGCTTTCTACCTGACAAGAGAAATCTTCCTACCCTGACTCTCTAGCCTTGGGAAGAAAATCTTCACATCTCCTTCTAGTCCTATATTTAGGGAACTATTTCTTCTATAACAACACAGCACCACTATGGCTTTGCTTTTTCTGCCTTCTATTCCCATTCACCCAGCAGTTGTCCAACTGGATTTTAGTAGTGGAGCCCGTAGCCTCATCCCCAGGTGGCCTCTGAGCTTTCAGGATTTAGCAACCAAGATTAAATCTTTTTAATGAATTTGCTGTTGTATTCATTAGGAAGGCACTTGGTATTCATATGTACCCCCTTTGTTTTTGGCTCTATTTATTTAATAGACAGGATTGTTATCTGCCCATTGGCATATGCATTGCATTACTGGGCACTTTGCTGAATTTGTTAACTTGCTACAAGTGCTTCTTAATGGAATGCTTATTATGAATTCATTTTTTAATCACATATCTCCCATGCAGAAGGGGAGAGCTAGTGTGGGAATGGATGCATGAAAGACATTTCCCTGGGGATGTTTAACAATCAGAGGCAGTTATGAAATGGATTGACACAGCCAAATGCTTAGTAAAATAAACTCAAAGGTAACAGTTTTGCTATTGATCCTTTATAAATTACCCTCAAGCAGTGAGCTGAAACGAAAATAGGTTATGTGGTTGTAGCTTTCCCTTATTAAGTAGGATAAAATGCATTTTAACTCACTTAGAGGTTTTGCAGGCAGCCCATTGAGTTATATTATCAGAAAGAAACTCAATACATAATATGTGTGGATGAGGCAGGATGACTGGCAGAAACATATTCTAGCCCACCTAGACTATCTTTGATTTCTATTTCCAAAGAAACAGAGGAATAGAACAAAGTGGTTTCTTACTATATATTAGATAATTGTGCTCTGGTTACATGAAGACATAGTTGCATTTTTTAATTTAACTTATAGAAAAAGACATGCAAATATGTATTACCTTGATTTCTTTCTATAAGTAACATAATGATATAGTCTTCATTACTTATAAGAACATGCTTATCTTGGTTTGTATTTCAAAACAATTTTATTTATTTATATGGTATTGTAAAACATCTGGTTATAATTTATAGTAGTTGGCGATCACACTTATGTCAAATAATGTTAGGGAGAATTTTGCTTCCAGTATTGGCTGAGTAAGCTCTTGGTTAACTGACTTACCTTCAAGGAGCAATTCTAAGCTCTGGACGAAATACCAAAAACAACTACCTGAGTACTAAGAATGAATTAAAGTAGAGAGATTCTGGAGAAGGCAGACACTTGGAAGAAAGGAACAGTATGGGATGAATGTACCACTTTTTTCAGACTTTTCATCCGAAGGCATCCACAGTTGGCAACATAGGGGATAGCTAAAACAGTGTTAGAAATTCCGTAGTCTTTTTGGTTTGGTGAACTACATAATAATCTGGCCAGTGACAGCCATTGGAAAGTGAGGAGAGACTATCAGAAAGGAGAGATCCAGAGAGGGGGAACCACAAATTCTGAATATAATGTTTGCCTAAATCATTGGCTGAACCCTGATCCGCATATGTGCCAGGCAGACTCCAAACAACTCAGCTAAGGATAAAAGAACTGAACTGAGATTTGAGCTCAAGAGCTCAAATCAAATCAAGAGATAGTTTCTAGTTGGGGTCCAACCAAGGTAACTGCTCGCTGAAACAGAAAAGTCAACATTCTTGGGAGGAATATAATACATCCCAGAATAATCTCCACACATAATATTAAAAACATCCAGGTTACAATCCAAAATTACTCAACATATGACAAAAGAGGAAAATGTGACCCATTCTTGGTGAAAAAAAGTTAATCAATGGAGACCAAACCCAAGATGACCCAGTTGTTGGAATTAGCAGACAAGTATTTTAATGCCTCTATTATAGCTAAGCTCAGTGATGACAACACAGTGGTTCTCAAAGTGTGATCCCCAGACCAGCAGCTTCAGCATCACCTGAGAAATACTTGTAGAACATACAAATCCTCTGGTCCCACCCCAGATGAACCGAATCAGAAATGTAAAAGAAGAAAAGTTCTAAGACTGAAAATAAAATATCTGAACTAAGCAAATTCACTAAAGGAGTTAATAGTAGAATAGAGATGTCAGGTAAGAGTCAGTGACCTTGAACATTTAAAGATAGAAGTTATCCAATCTAAATAACAGAGTGAAAAAGAGAGAGAGTGTGTGTGGTGGGGGAAATGAACAGAGCCTCAGGGATCTGAGGGACAAGGTTGTGTGCAATTGGAGACCCAGAATAAGTGACAGCAGAGATTGGAATAAAAAAATATTTGAAGAAACAATGGCCAAAATTTTCTCAAAGTAGCTGAAAGATCTACACTTACAGGTTTAAGAATCTTAGTGAACCCCAAGCTGCATAAATACAAAGAAACCCAGCTTAGTCAGATTGCTGAAAAGCAAACATAAAGAGAAAAACCTTGAAAGCAGCCAGAGAAAAAATGATATATTCCAAATAGGGGAACAACAATTTGAATAATCACAGAATTCTCCTCAGTAACAACAGAAGCCAGAGAATAGTGGGCTTTAATTCTTTGATTCTATATCCAGCAAAAATATACTCCAAGAAGGAAGATAAAAATCAACACTTTACCAAAGAAGGTAAATAGATGATGAAGAAACACATGAAGGATGCTGAACATCATTAGTTAGTAGGGAAATTGCAAATTAAAACCTCAATGGGATATCACTGCACACCTATTAGAAAGGCTAAGATTTTAAAAATGGATATGCCAATTGCTGGCAAGAATGCATGCCAACTGAAACGCTACTGTATTGCTGGTGGGAATGCAAAATGTTATAGCCACTTTGGAAAATACTTCAGTAGTTTCTTATGAAATTAAACATACACTTAACATGTGATACCGTGATCCCATTTGTAGTGAAATGAAAACTTAAGTTCACACCACAACTTTTACCTGAATGTGTATAGCAGCTTAATTCATAATCACCCCAAACTGGAAACAACTCAGAAGTCCTTCAACTGGTAAATGGATAGACGTTTTCCATTGTACGTCTATACAATGGAATATTACTCATCAGCTGAATAGAAAATGTTGCTGATACCTGCAGTAGCATGGATAAATCTCATATGCATTATATATTAAGTGAAAGATACCAGATCCCAAAGACTACATATTGTATAATTCCATTTTGATGACATTATGGAAAAAGCAAATAATCAGAAAAGAAAACAGATCAGTGGCTGCCAGGGATTGGGGAGGGTTTGATTACTAAGGGTCAGTGCTGGAGTATTTTGAGGGGTAAAGAACTGTTCTGTACTTTGATTATGTTTATGGCTGCCAGACTACCAGCCTTAACTTCATAGAACTTTACACCAAAAGGAGTGAGCTTTAGTATATGGAAAACTTTTAAAAGTGAACAAAAAAGGAAATAAAAACAAGAGAAAAGAACAAAG
This sequence comes from Cabassous unicinctus, assembly GCA_029593785.1. Lineage (NCBI taxonomy): Eukaryota > Metazoa > Chordata > Mammalia > Cingulata > Chlamyphoridae > Cabassous > Cabassous unicinctus. The sequence goes on from JAQZBX010106714.1 coordinate 6,643, forward strand.
ATAAAATAAAGACAATTTCAGAAGAATGAAAACCAGGAGAATTCATCACCAGCAAACCTGCCCTATAAGAAATGCTGGAGGGCATTCTCCAGGCTGAAGGGAAATGATTCTCGATGGGAACTTGGTTCTACCAACTTCAACTCACTTAAATATGCCGTAGTATGATTCTAGTGAGGCATATAGGGTAGTGGAAGAAATGATTTGTCCTTCTGCAATGTCATAGAAGTAAGGATGTATAACAACTGGAAAGGGAGACTGCAGTCATTTACGTCTTGATTCTCTCGCTCTTTTAACGAATATCATCAGGCACCTACTGTGTGCCAAGCATAGTTGTAGATTCTAGGATACAAAAATAAAGAATACATGGTTCTTTCCTCATGAATGGTGAGGAAGACAAACATACAAACTTGCCTGTCATACAAATAAGGTATCTGTGCACGCGCGTGTGTATTACTTCGGTTTCTTCACTGCCCAGCCCTGTGGCTGCACATTATCATGCTGTGATAGCTACTGGCTCAGTGTTAGTTCTGTTTGTCTTTCAGACATCATTCAGTCGGGGCTTCACAAAGAACATGAAGCTTGAAGCTGTCAACCCCAGGAATCCAGGAGAACTCTGTGTGGCCTCTGTTGTCAGTGTGAAGGGCAGGCTGATGTGGCTTCACCTGGAAGGTATGCACAATTAGAACTCGTGTCTCTGTCGTGCATTGGCAGGGTCTAGAAGAATTCAGCACTTTTCAGAAGTGCCCCTTTTGATTCCCCTTTATTTAAACAGACCTTAAATTATTCAGTGTTCTTAAGTAAGTGAAACTAATCAAATATGAATTCACTGAGAGGCTCTCATCTTAACTAATAATTTCATGAAATGAGATGCTGGTATGATAATTATGTTTGGAACACAGTGGTCTTTTTACATCTATGATCATAAAAGCTAATGTCACAATTAAATTAATATGAGTCACTGAGACTGGTATTTGAGGTCTTGTTTATTGTGAGGGCAAAATTATATATTTGCATTTTATGTGAATAATACCTTTCTAGTTTAGTTTCTTCTATCGGTGTTTAATTTTTCCTCAAAATAGTAAGTGGAGGATGGCTTTGTAATAAACAGGATTGAGGCTTGTTTGTTCAATGGTGTTTAAATTATTCCTAATAGCGACGGTCTTTTTACAAGTATATAGATGGTTCACAGAAGAATGTATCTTTGTGACCAGAACCTGGGTCAGATTTTGGATTTAGGTAGAAGACCATGTTTTCCTAGGTGTCACATCTTCAGTGAGAAATCATTGAAAAGGATTAGATCTCTAAGGTTTTCCCATTTTTCCATGATTTATAATTCCATGGGTTTTTTTTTTTAATATACTTCAGAGCACTTCAAATGTATATGGAAATGAAGACTAATGAATAATAAAATAATGTTAGCTCTCTTGGTATATGGTTTAAATCTTATGACCTACTCATACCACATCACTGGTAGAGAAAACTTGGAAGGTCATCGTTCGTTCCTTTGATAATTGCAGAATTGTTGCTAATATCTTCTTCTTCCTTACTTCCTCAGTTAGCAAGGCTAAAAGGCAGTGAAAGTGTTTAGCTAGGCTCCCAGTCTTATAAATATTCTAGTCCAAGAGATTGGGAAAGGTAGAGAACAGTAATTTTAGCTGGATGTCCCTTAATTCCCAGAAAATAGTTTAAAACATACCTATGGTTTACGGTTTCAAAATCGATTTGAAATAAATGGAAATTCTCAAAAAGTTGAGTGCTTGGTTCATGGATTTTCAAGGAGAATGGCTTCCACTTGGAATCAACCAGAATGTAGGCAGAGGCAAAGTGATGGTATTCCCTTGGCTACAGGAATAGAACATGACTTTATTTTCATTATTTACATATAAAGTCGAATCATCTGCCCTTGGGAAAACACAATCCTTTCTGTAATTCCCAGTTTAACTTGCTATCTAATACCACACCGAACCATATTGAGAAATTGGAATCTCATTTACATTATTAACTTGAAAACAAAAATGGTTAAGTTAGAAGCCCATGTTCCATCATTATTATTTAGCACATTATGGTTAACATTCTTTGACAGTCATTATTTATTTAGCAGTTTTTACTTTGAGAGTGCCTTACAGCTGTTAATTACCTAACGCAGACAGCAGTAAGAGAGTCTTGATTTTTATAGGTGGGAAACCAGCTGAGCCATTAAGACATGCCTGGGGTTCAATTTCATTGCTCCTGACATCTTCTGTGTTGCTTAATTCACCAGACCCCACAGCGCCCCACTTTTTAGAAAGAATGATGAGCAATATTCAGTGCAAATTTAACACTTTTGACAGTAGTTGCTCCATTGGCTGGTCTTCTTGGGACATAAATTTTTGCTTTTATCGCAGAGAAATGTACGTTGGCTCACGTCAGCTCTTTTTCTTATTCCCCAGAGTGCTGTCATCCTATAATAATGAAAATTAGTTACCACTAGGAAACAGATCAGAAAATAGATTGTCCAGTTTTCCAGTCCTCATATATTTTTTGAAAGTGTTTTAAGCAATCTGTTGGATATCATCTATCTGGAATCACTGGCCAAAATCATGCATCTGTCTTATCACTTAAAAAATATTATACACGCAAATAAAGAAAAATCCAATCAATCTCCTTGGTCTTGCTTTTATTTATTTTTTTTTAATTAAAAAAATTTTTTTTTACCTCTTACTAAGCATTTAGCTTTTAAAGTGACAGCTTAAACTTTCTCATTATTTGCAGTGCTCTGTGTATAGTGTTTACTTTCCTTAGTCCTAGGGATAAAAAGATAGAGATTCTCTATGGTCGCTTGGTGGCTATTAAACTATTTTTATAATGACAATCATTCTGATTATAGACCATTTACATGACACTTTAAATTCATAAAGTACTTGATAACAATTTTATTAGTTATTTTTATGCATTAGATTGATTTGAAGTATTTTCAACACATGGCTGATTGACCACTTTTAGGTCTTTAAAATGATTATTTTTGTTTAATATTTGACTTCTCTTGGAGTCAGATTGCTCTTTAAGTATCTATAAAGGCGTGTCTGAAGAGAGAGCAGTGAACAAAATACATGAGATTAATGTACTGTTATTTTAGGTACATGTTTGAAAATGCTTTCAAGTTCTCGCAAACTGCTGATGTTGAGGACAATTTGTGATGATGAGTTTTGTTCCACTGCTGTCTCGTATGTTCATATTCTGCTTTAGTTTATCATATCTACTATTATGGGCATTACCCACAATATTATAAATTACTTTTCAGTTTTAATGCCTCTAGCACTGCAGCCACACGGGACTAATCAAATATAGAGACTAGCACGCACACTCATCCGTGTGCATTTCCCCAAATCAAGTAACTTTACACTCATTTCAGATTTTTTTCTTGTGGGGCAAATATGATCCAGGTATTCTACTTGATCTCACAGCTCTTTAACTTCTTACATGGGTTTACATCAGCTTCTCCTGTTGAGATCCTTTTTCCTTGGATCAATTTTTCCTGGACACTTTTTATTTTTTTTATTTATTTATTTTTTTAAAGATTTATTTATTTATTTATTTATTTATCCCCCCCTTGCTGCTTGTGTTTGCTGTGTCCATTTGCTGTGTGTTTTTTCTGTGTCTGCTTATCTCCCCCTTGCTGCGAGGTCCTGCTGCATCAGCCCACCGCTCCGCGCGGGCCGGCCTGCCCTCACAAGGAGGCCCCGGGAAGCGAACCCAGGGCCTCCCATATGGTAAACGGGAGCTCTATCGATTGACCCACACCCACTTCCCCTTGGACACTTTTTAAAACACATACACAAGCATAGCTTTCTTCAAATGAGACCAAATAGATTTCTAGCCCCAGATTCCAATGGTTAATGCAAGAGATTGACAAGAACTTTGAATCGTTTAGCTTTTCACCCAGAGTTCCACAGGGGAAGTGAGATTTTTATTGAAAGGTGTTTTTTTTCCCCCATGATTTTTAAACAATCATAACGCTTGATGTTTAGTTACTTTTCATAATAATTTTCCAGTTTATCTTGTTTGATCCTCACAAACCTGGTCATTTTGAAGACAAGGATATTA
>JAQZBX010106715.1:0-10720 GCA_029593785.1 Cabassous unicinctus
AAAAAAACCCAATTATCAAATTTATTTGGAAGGGTAAGGGACCCTGAATAGGCAAAAACATCTTGAAAAAGAATAACAAAGTTGGAAAACTCACACTTCCTGACTTTAAAACATATTACAAAACTACAGTGGTCAAAACAGCATAGTACTGGCACAAGGATAGCTATATCAACCAATAGAATCGAACTGAAGGTTCAGAAATAGACCTTTCTTTTTTAAGGAGGTACCAGGGATTAAACCCGGGACTTCATACATGGGAAGCAGGTACTCAAACCACTGAGCTATACCCACTCCCTGACCAAATGATTTTTTTTTAACAATTTATTGAAGTATATCATTCATATATGAACATACATGAACTATAAGTGTTCAATAAACATTGTGAACTTACAAAACAAACATGCATAACATCATACTGGGCTCCCTCACATCACCCCCCAACACCCTGCATTGTTGTGAAATATTTGTTAACAAATCATGAAAGAGCATTGTCAAAGTATTACTACTAACTATAGTCCGTATCTTACTCCCCTATACATTTTTTAAGGATTTATTTATTTACTTTTGTCCATTTTTAACCCCACCCCCTCCTGTTTTTGCTGTTTCTGTGTCCATTCGCTGGGCAACACTCTGTGTCTGCTTCCCGCCCTTTCTTCTCATCCTTCGCCTCCTATCTTCACTGGGATTCGATCTTCGGAACCTCCAATGTGGGAGAGAAGCGCCCTACCACCTGCGCCACCTTAGTTCCTGGTTTTTTGGCACGTCTTGTCTTGGCTCTCCCTTGTTTCATTCTCCTGTTACGTCATCATCTTGCTGCGTGGCTCGCAGGGCCTGGTGGCTCACCCACTCACGGGGCCTGACAGTGCACCTGGTCTGACGGCTCACCCACTCGTGGGGCCTGGTGGCACACCTGCGCATGGGGCCTGGGGGTCTCACACGCTTACGGGGCCTGGTGGTGCACCCACACACAGGGCCTAGTAGCCTACGTGCCTTCTATATTTTTCTTTATTTTTACCGGGAGGTCCCGGGGATCGAACCCAGGTCCCTCCATATGGGAGACGAATGCCCAACCACCCGAGGCACACCCGTCCCCCTGCTATATCTCCCAAAGTTGACCAAAGCTACCCAGAGTTACAGTCCTTTCCCATACAGGATGGTCATATAATAAATCAGGCTTAGTTTATCACCAGCATTCTAAAAACCAGACCTAGGGAGAAAAACTAGGTCTCGGGACACATGCATGGTTTCTAATATAGTGAATGTTTAGCCTATCTTGACTATCACAAAATAAGGACAGTGAGAATATTCACACCAATTGATTTTTGACAAGGCTGCCAAGTCCATTCAATTGGGAAAGAATAGTCTAACAAATGGTGCTGGGAGACCTTGATATCCATATGCAAATGAATGAAAGAGGACCTTTATCTTATGTCTTATATAAAAATTAAGTCAAAATGGATCAAAGACCTAAACATAAGAACCAGGACTATAAAATTCCTAGAAGAAAATGTCTCGTTTATCTATTCGAATTATTACAGTTCCTAGCACTTAGTAAGCATTCAGTAAATGTCTAGAGAATAATTGAATCCAGAGGTTCTAGTTCCTTTAATTCTATCCCCTGGCAGACCAAGCCAAGCCTTTAAAAAAGGCAGCACTGAACTATGAACATTGTTCATTATTTTTAATTCAAGAGAACTCCTGCTGCTGCTGCACCTGATAAATCCAAAGTCCGGTCTCTCTTTGTTTTGCTGGCAATCAATTGTATCTCCAGTTTTCAGCTTCTGATTGACAGGTAAGCTCTCCCCAACTTAACCACTGCCTATTCCTTTCCCACCACCTTGACCATTTTTTCCTGCCTTACATTTTCTAATCACAACCCCCACGTGTACCCCTGCATCTCATTAGTCTGCCTTAATGGACAACGTCTTTGCCTCTCTACCTGGCATGAATAATGACCAGGTAATAGCACTCCTAACCATCTTATCTAGCCACACCAGAGCAGGCCAAATAGAAAATTCAGCCTTGTTTAAGGCTTGAGAACCTGAATCTTATAGATTTGATTGCCTTAACTCTCTTTAGTTTTGGTTCCTTGTGTGTTACCACTAATTGGATAGGAAAATCTATTAGTTCTGCATTTTTTAAAGACTCTTTCATTCCCATTTAAGAAGAAAAATGGAGAGATTGTCTCAAAATCTACTCTTATCGAGTAAACATATGGAACTCCGTGCATTCCATTTTGGTGATTTAGGAAGAAGAAATCACAGAGAAAAGCAGGCTTATTCTACGAGAGAGGAGGGCAAGGTGCTAGATCCAAAGAGATTCGTGAGCGGCTTCCAACGTTAAGTATTCCACAATGAGAAGTCAGAAAAATTCAAGGGGAGGGTAGCCATTAAAACTTGAGGAGGGCTTCAGAATGATTCTTCAAAAATCTGTATCAGCATTCCACCGTCACCCTAAACTGCTCAGTTTTGGAGGACAGTAACATTTTCATTCACCTGGGTCGCCCTGGTGACGTGCCAGAACGGCGCCTACAGTGTTGTTGGTCCCTAGCACAGCACCGGCCTGAGGGGTCAAAGACGCGCCGATGCGCTGCGGGGAGAGGGCACGGGAACTCGTCCCAAACTTTAGGGAGCTGGCCGCCATGGGCCCCAGCGGCCGCCAGATGGCACCCCTGGATTAGGGTCACAGTAGGCTTCCCGCCCCTCAAGGCGGTCGCCCGAGCCGAGCGGGCGCTTTCTCTCCGCCACTCCCAGTGGAAAAGTCGAGAACCACACGCGCTCCGCGCTGCTTCGGGCACTGGTCCAGGCAGGTCGCCGAGCCTCGCAGCGCACGCCCCGCGCGGTCAGGGCGCTGACCCGGTCGGGAGGCGCGCGGCCCAGGCCGGTGGCCATAGGCCCCGGCGCGGGGCGGGAGCGGGCGGCGAGCACACCCGCAGGGCCCTGGCGGCGGCCTCCCAGCGAGGGGCGAAGGCCGGGGGGTGGGGAAGCGGCTAGTCCGTCTGCCGTAGACTTTGCCCATCGGTCCACCCGCCCCCTGGCCGTTTGGGACCTAGAGGCCGCCCGCGGGCGCCCTGGGCCCTGCGCGCGTAAACGCAGACGCAGAGGGCGGCCGCGTAGCCGCGGTGTTTGCGGTTAGGGAGCGGTACCTGACAGGGTTGTTGGGTTTTTCTGGTCCCCGGCAGCTGCAGAAGGAGCTTGGTACTCAAGCACGAGAGGAATGAATTACTCGCGGTTCCTCACCGCCGCCAGCAAGGCCAGGAAGCCGTCTGCCATCCGGGTCGTGAGTGAGTAGTGGCGGAGCGCCTGTCCCGCGCGGTGGGGGCGGCCCCTTGTACCTCCTCCTGCGCTTGGAGAGGTGGAGAGCTCTCCTTGGAGAGCTCGTTGTGAGCCCGCCTTCGGGTGTGAAAATGAATTGGACACAGCCCTTTTTCTTTTTTAAAGAACTCAGGCTGGAGCAGTGCTAAAGAGGCATGGGCTATCGTGGGACACCGCCTTGGACGGGAGGGGGGTGCTGCCAGCACGGGCTCTTTCTAGGATAAAAAGCGGAGCTTCGTCCAAGTGTGCATGTGTTCGCGGAGCCGGGGAGGGTGTGCGAGGGAAAGGGGAGGGATGAAGCTTGGCAGGCGCGTGGGGCAAAATGGAGGGGGGCGTTTGTTGTGTCTATTTTTATGGCCCTTTGCTTATTTCCCTGATCCCTCTGCCTTCCTTTTGGCCATTTCTATTCCTTTTGCTTCCTCCACTAAGGTAGGCCCAGAAAAAGGTGTTCTGTATGTTTATTTTAGGCTAGCATGCTCTCCAACTTAATCTTTTCTTGACTATAATGTACATTGAAATATCTCTATGACTGTCTTCGGTGAAAGTTTCTTCTTCTCTGCCACATTTATTGTAGCTGCTACTTTGACCAGGGCACCAAAATCGCTCATCTCCCTGGCTCCTGGAGCACCAAATCCGAGCACTTTTCCTTTTAAGACTGCTAGTATCACCACCAGAGATGGGAAGACCATCAAATTTGAAGAAGAGATGATGGACAGAGCACTTCAATATTCTCAAAGTGCTGGGTAGTTATCAGTAGATAATATAATTGTGTTGGGTCATTTTCATGAACTTTCTATGAAGGCTCACTGATAGAGTGAATTGTGTCTTTTTTTAAGTGCATTTTCAACAGTTAGGAATGTTTGGTCAAGAGATTTCAAAGAGTAATCAAGAGTAACAGAGATATTGAATGCTTTTCAACACTCCTCAGTAACTGCTTCTCAACCTTAAATGACCCTGACCCCAGGCTGGGGGCAGGGGGCAGTCTTCTGGAATGAAGCACCATTTGAGCTGAGTCTGAAAATCCGAGAAAATAGCTGAGTGAAGAAGCTGGTTGGGAGAAAGGAGGAGGAGGATGAACCAGGAAGCCACAGCAGCAATTTCAAGTCCTGGGGAAATTTTCTAATAATTATGTTCCCTTTCTAAACAGGCTACTGTGCAAATACATTCCCCCCATAAGTTCAAGTGTCATTAATTTCTTTTCTAAAGGCAAGCCTTAAGAATTTCTTTAGCTGGTCTCCTTCCAGTGCTAAAGTATAATTTATGGAGAGTCTGTAAATTATACTTTATTTAAGCCTTCTTTGATCTGCACTTGAAAAGTATATTGAAATATATGTTGTATATATGTGAATTATATGTCGGATGTACATAAAACTTTTCTTTGCATGATACAAAGAACTAATTGAGCATGAACTTTCAGGTAACCTATGGATATCTTCCTAAGGGGAGCAAAGAATCAATTATGCAATGAATGCTCTAGTGTGAAAAGAAAAAGAGAGAGACCAGTCTTGGGAAGAAAGATCTAGATTCAAATCCCAGTTTACTCAATCACTAGCTAAATGACTTTATGTGAATATTTTAGTTTTTCTGATTCTGTTGCTTTTTTTTTTAAATGGGGATATTAATACTGGCAAAAAGTATTTGAGGGTTAAATTGAATGCATAAAGTGCCTGGTATAATGCTTCCATTTATTTCCTGTCTATTACCAATATGATTTTTACTACTATAAATTTAAAAATAAATTTTATGTTTTAGAATTCCAGAGATGTTGTCCTGGCTAGCACAGTTACAAATAAAATTGCATAATCCTCCCACTATCCACTATCCACCCAGTGAAGGACAAATGGATATATGTGTTACATGTGGCAGCCAAGAAGGTCTTTCTAAGGTAAGTTTGAAAGGAAAAGTACCCCATAGAATAAGATATGTTCATAAATGCAGTCATCTCTTACATAACTATAGAGGATCATATTTTGTGAGTTATTGATAATTTCTCATCTCCCCTAGATTATAAACAGGGAATTTAAAGATAAAACCTATGAGAGGTGTGTCTGTGTGTGTATGTATTCTGACTACACTCAAAAGCCAAGTGGAAATACATTAAATTAATCTGCAATATTTCCTTTCAGTTTCCATCATTGAAAACACAAGAATTTACAAAAAGTTATCTGCCCATAATTTCATTCACCAGCCTGATTTTTAAAATTTTTTTCCAAAGATTTATTTTATTTATTTATTTCTCCCCACCCCCTCATTGTTTGCATTTGCTGTGACCCTTTGTTGTGTTGTGTGCTGGTCTTCTCTTTCTAGGAGGCACCAGGAACCAAACCCGGGACCTCCAATGTGGGAGGGAGGCGCCTAACTGCCTGAGCCACCTCCACCCCCTGCTTTTTGTCACACCTCTCATTGTATTTCCTCGCTGTCTCTTGGTTGCATCATCTTGCGCCAGCCCATAGCATCAGCTCGTCATCTTGCTCATCTTCTCCAGGAGGCACAGGGAACCGAACCCAGACCTCACGTGGTAGGCGGGAGCTCAGTCGCCTGAGCCACATCCACTTCCCCAGCCTGATTTTTCTTAAACATATATCATGTGACCAATGACCCAGAGCTGTGAGTCACTTAAAAAAAAAGATTCCCACTGTGGGAGGACCAATCCCCTATGAAAATCTTAGTAAGACACTGCTTAGTTTCATCTGGCCCAAAGATTCAGGTTGCATTTGATTTCTACCTTCAGTTATGAAAATTCTGTACGATTTTTAAACTCTTTAGGGGGTATATCCTAATACTTCTGAGATGAAAATGTTATTCCTGGGGAGTGGGTGTGGCTCAGTGGTTGAGCGCCTGCTTCATGTACGAGGCCCCGGGTTCAATCTCTGGTATACCTCCTAAAAAAAATGGTATTCCTTTACATGTCTTCTTATATAAGCTGTACTCATCACTGCTGGGATCCCTCTTGGCTCTTCTTCTCTGGGTCTGTATATGCCTGTGTTCCTGACTTCTCTCTGGCTTAACACTCTTTCTTTGTCAATCAGCTGTTCCATCCACCTCCCTCCTGGATCTTGTTTTCCACTTCCATTCCCCTCTTCTCTCTTCCTTAACAGGACACAATGTAATCCTGGAATTTGTTTTATTTTTGTATTTAATAAATGAGTCTTTATGACACCTGTTCTTCATTTAAGAAGAAAAATGGAAATATTTTTAATTCTGTCTACATCTTAACCCAGAGGTAGTCTACAGGAGATTAATAGATACAGCCCACATTTTTCTCAGGAAGCAGATTTGAATATACTGCAGCTCTTACACTTGTTTGAAAAATCCAAAGGTCCTCTTGCATGGCAAAAATGGTTTAGGTCAAAAAAATCTACAGAAAGAAAACAAAAAAATAAAATAAAAATAATTTTTAAAAATCTATAGAGTAGATACTATCTTTTGAAGACATTTAAAACACAAAAAAACCCCAAAGCCCATCTGTTCCAACCCAACTCCTGAAGGCATGGGTTGGGGCAGCTGTAAGACCAAAGAACTCACCTGGTACAGTATCAGACATGAGCTTTATTTATTGGGATTTATGGACAAGAGAGGGTCTCTGAAAGCAGCGGTTTGGATAATGAAGATAGCGCTCTGCAAGGAGGCTGGAAAATGAGTGGCAATATATGGGGTCTCAAAACAAAGACATTTCATAGCAGAGTTTCTGCCACTAAGGTCATGCCAAAGCATATAAATGGGGTCGGGTGATGTTATTGTAGGAAGGAAGTGTACGCCTGGAGAACATTACAGTTTAAGATACCATCTGTACATTGTTTTTCTGTGGGGAGGTCTGTTACATTTTCACTTGTGTCTTGGGGCCTGCCGGCTGCTACCCGCTATGGGCTGAGCTTCCCTTAGGGAGGGGGAGCCAGATCCTGGGACCCACTGAACCCCATCCATTCTACCTCATACACAGCTTTGAGCATCTCTGCCATCTAGTGTGCCTGCCAGGGTAAACTAATTGCAGAATACCTTTAGGTAAACCAGCAAATGCCAATTATTAGTTTGAATGTTCAAGACTACCAACAACAGCGATTTTTTTTGTCCAAGTTAATATCTAGCCCTTCTTTCTGATAGCAGATAATAATAGCTGACCTTTGCTAAACCCTTGCCATTTGGCAGGCATTTTGCTAGGCACAGTGAATTTCCTCATTTAATCCTCATGGCAAATCTATGGGGTAGAGACTCATATTAGCCCCAATTAGCAAATAAGGCAAACAAGAGGTTAACTAACTTGTCTCCTAGTAACTGGCAGAGCCAGGACTTGAACCCAGGCTGTCAGACATCAGAACTTGTGCTCTTAACCACGATGCTATATAGCTTATCTGTTTTTATTTTTACAGCCTCCTTTTGGCATTCAGTGTATAACTCTCTCATTGCTTTGTACATAGAATAATTTATCTTTCTCTTCCCTGTGACAGAAAAGCATTCAAATAATCTAAAAGTATGAACTGCACCTTAAAATAAAAGTTAAAAAGAGAGAAGTCTATGGTCATTGTGATCTGGCCTGCCAAGACCATTTTTGCCTACCTAATTGGGTTGATAGTGTCAGAGACAATGTTTTACAGAAACACTGATAACCAGGCACCTGTAAGGCTCATATGGGTAGGTAATCCACAGGTAGCTCCTGCCCACAGAATCAAAGGCCAGTGAAAATGTAATAAAGTTGCAACAAACCCACATGTTTGGGGGGGTATAATTTTCTATTCAAAGAAAGAATCCTAGTATATCTGTCCATTTATTTAAGGTCTTTAATTTCTCTGAGTAGCAGTTTGTGCTGTATTGTTTTATTAGACTTTGTTTTTTGCCTCAATTAGAAGTTTTTAGTAAGAGTCTTAATTTACAAAGTTTTCAGTGGTTTCTTTGGTATCCAACTTGCTGTACCTCTTCTCTCACATGGGGAGGATTCTTTTCTTCTTATTTCTTGTAGCCCCCTTCAAATCAAGGAACTTCATGCTTACTTGGACACAAAACACACAGGACTTGTTAGATTGAGCCATATTTTGTGCAATGATACAAGGCACAGGGTAAAGCTTTTCCCAGGAGATGGGGAGAGCAGCTTTTAAAAGTTCTTCTGATAATAAAAAAACAATTCTTATATGTAGTTGGAATCAGAGGATTTCTACCCCTGTTTTTGTTTAGTTTTGTTTTTAATTACCATGCCCCATCTTCTACCCCACTAGTTCCTTGGTTAGCCAAATTAATAAACAGTACAGACAGACACCGGCATGGCACAAAAGGAAATACTAACTTTTCATTTAGTATAAAATGCTCACCCAGAAATCAACAGATAAATAAGGAGGACCTGACTGTAGTTATCATCACTGGTGATTGACTTAGAGGTGTCAAGTTATTTCCAAACTTGTACACTTGTCCTTTGGATAAATAGCAGTTTTAGCTAAATTTGGTCAAGGTTTTTTTTCATAATCCTTCCCAAGTGGATAAGGTTTGACAGTGTCATCCCCAGTCCTGATATTCAGCTTTCCAGAAATAATCATCCCAACTCTAACAAGCATGGAATCTGTAAAAGGCTAGAATCTGTCAAGTTAAAAGCAAAAGTACACATAATCACTAAGATGCTTGATGAGATAGCCATGAACATTGTCATTACATCTCCCTGCCTCATTAGGGAGCTAAACCAAAATGGGAGTAAATTCTGATTACATGCAGCTGAATGCTCAGAGATACTCACCCCTCTTCCCAAAGCTAGGGAAATTAAATTGGCTTTTGCCATATATAACTCCTGAATCTTTGAAGGAAAGGGAATTTATATGTTCCTTGCTGATAGTGATATTTAACTTATACCATTGCCACAAATTATCTATGTTGATTCTGAGAATGATAATGTTCTGCTATTCTGAGGGAATTCTGGCTTTTATGGCTACAAGATAATTCCATTTTCACAGGGTTTCCTGTTTTAGAAGGAAACATGGAATTGGTGTAGAGAGTTGGAAAGGCCATTACAGGCCAAGAAATCTGGACTCTTAGGTAGGGGCTGTTGTCAGAAATAAAACTAGAGACTAGAGCTTTCTTCTTATCATATAAAAATGAGCTAAAATTTTTAAATAGAAGAGAGAGGATAATATAATACTATGAAACAGTAAAATGAAACGTTAAAAAGGGATGATAACAAGGAAATAAGTTAAAGTTTAGAGAGAACTAAAGATAAGCTATGAGAAAAGGATAGAAAATAAAATTTTAATATATATTCTAATGTATAGTAGTCAGACGAAGGCAAATACAAATGTTCAACAGGCTTTCTATTTTTTTAATGACTTTTATTGATACATACTAATAAAGCATACAATTCATCCCAAGTGTACAATCATTGGTATTTGGTATAGTCACATAGTTGTACATTATCACTTCAATCATTATTAGAGCATTTTCTTTATTTCCATAATAATAAACAAAAACCACACAAAATTTTTCACCTCTCAATCTCTCTCTGTTTTTTCTGCTGTACATAGCTGCTGCTTCTGGTTATTCTTTCACAATTATTTATTTATTAAACAGTTTTATTGAGATATATTCACATACCCTATGATCTATCTAAAGTGAATTATCAATGGCTTTTAGTATAATCACAACGTTGTGAATTCATCGTCACAAAAAATTTTAGAATTATTTCATTACTCCAAAAAAGAGAAACTCCATACCTCTTAGCATGCCTTCTTTAGCCCTACGTAACCACTAATCAAATTCCATCTTTATAAATTGATTTATATTTGCATTTTATATAAATGGAATCATGCAATGTGTTACACTATATATTTAGTTCATAATGACACAATCATATAGTATTTGTTCTTTTGTGTCTGCCTTGCTTCATTCAACATAATGTCCTCCAGGTTCATCCATGTTGTCATATGGTTTACGACTTTCTTCTTCTGCATAATATTCCATCGTGTGAATACACCACAGTTTGTTTATCCATTCATCAGGTGAACACCTGAGCAGATGAACACCTGAGCAGTTTCCAACTTTTGGCAATCGTGATTAATGCCACTATGAACATAGGTGTGCAGATATCTATTCAAGTCACTACTCTCAGTTCTTCTGGGTATATAACCAGTAGTTGTATTGCAGGGTCATTTGGCAAATCTATATTCAGCTTCTTTAGGAACTGCCAAACAGTCCTTCACAGTGGCTATACCATTCTACATTCCCAAGAAGGTGAATAAGTGTTCCTATCTCTCCACATCCTCTCCAACACTTGTAGTTCTGTCTTTTTAATAGTTGCCATTCTGATAGGTGTGAAATGATATTGTAGTTTTGATTTGCATTTCCCTAATCATGAGTGATGTTGAATGTTTTTTCATATTTTTTTTGTATTTCTTCTTTGGACAAATGTCTATTCAAGTCTTTTGCCCATTTTTTAA
>JAQZBX010106716.1:0-10722 GCA_029593785.1 Cabassous unicinctus
ACATACCTTCAGGATAAGTAGCACTCAAGTTTTCTGAATCTATATCTTGGTCAGCAAGGTGAAGTCGGTGATAATGTACCTGAATGGGTTTACTAAGAATAGCGTTAACTTGGTCTTTGATTAACTGAATGGCTTTCCTTAAAGCCCAGGGTGCAAAGGATAGTACAAGAATTAGAGTAATGAGGGGGCCTATGATGGGTAGGAGAAAAGGGAGGATTCCATTGAATCCCGAAGAGAAGCCTCCTTGGGCTTCCCGTTCGCGTTTGCGATTTGCAATTCCTTCCCTAAGCTTGGTCATAGAATCTTTAATTAAACCAGAGTGATCAGTATAAAAACAGCATTCCTCGCCTAAGGCAGCACAAAGCCCTCCTTGTTTAAGAAAAAGGAGGTCCAATCCCCTTCTATTTTGGAGGACAATTTCTGATAGGGATGTAAGGGACTTTTCAAGGTGGGAGATGGAGGTCTTGATGCAGGCTAAGTCTTCGTCCACTGCAGCTCTTAGGTGAGAAAAACCCTGTTGTTGCATGACAAGAGAGGTGGCCCCAGTACCCAAGCCGGCAATACCTAAAATAGAGGCAATGGTGATAGGCCTAATAATTTCCCTTTTTTGTATGTTTATGGCATCATAATGTCGTGCGTCCCAGCGGTGGTAAAGATCCTCGCCACTATAGTAGAGGACACGTGGAAGAATAAGCACTAAAACACACACGTCACCAGTTTTATAGAGGATTTCTGAGGCTACACAGGGGGTTAAACCTGAGGAAGAGCACAGCCATTTTGCCCCAAGTGGGGGAATGTAATATTTAGCTTGAGAAGGAGCAGTTATATGCGTGCAAATTTGAGTCAAGGCGATGGAAACATTATTGAAAGCGTTGCCTACACACTGTCCAGTGTTCAAAATGGACTGTATGGTGAGGCCAATCCTCTTTTCATTGTTCCAATCACATTGTGGGGGATTAGTGTCTGAAGAGGCATTAAAAGTAGCATTAATAGCTATGGCATCATAATAGGGGGGTGTAACAGAAAAACACAGCAACAACTGTGAGTAAGGTTGGGTTGAGAAGCATTTAGAAAAAGAAAAGTAGCGTTAAGCAATTCTAAGAGCGGACTGTTGAATGTAAGTTTAGGACGCCTGGCTCGTTGGAGGTTGGAAAGTGTGCTTGAATCAGGGTCAGTAATACCCAAGTTAGAGGGAAGAGAGGCAACTTTGGGTGTAACGGACGTTGGTAAAATGCCTGCAGGCCAAGCAGAAGTAAGGTGGACTGCAGGAGGAGCAGCTGGGGGAGAAGGAGCTAAAACCTTATTCAGGCCTATGGGACCCTGGGGCTGAATTATTGCTTCCTTTTTGATAACTAGAAGCGAGCCAGAATCGTAGCCATTTATGTACAGCCTAATTCCGTAAGTGCGACCAAGGAACCAGGAAGGATGTGAAGGGTTAAGGATCAAAAGGGTGAGATAACACCGGCAATTTATGCAATATCGAGGGTGGCTGTTAATTGGAAGGTGGCATCCGGGTGGTGTAAATGATGCGCTGAGGAATTGGTCTTTAATTGGGGCTTGCCAGCCAGTAGCTATTGCTACGCATTCCCAGTAGGCACAATAGTAATGCGTGGGCTGATTACAGTATGTACGCCCTGAGGTGGAGGCAGGGCAGAGGTAAACATTTTGTGCGTCTACATACGGGTCGCCAAGACTCAGATGCAAGAGTGAATTGCGTTCGAAGAAGGTGTTAACTTGGCCTGTAAAGCTGGGGGAGACAGAAATGTTGGTTTTTAAGATCACTGAATCCTCGAGTCTAACAAGGGTCCATTTGAAAGGTTGATGAGGGTTGCTGGCCTGTTTAGTTAGGACAGCACTTGGTATGAAGGGGATAAGGAGAATGATTTTAGATATAGAAAACATTATAGACATGCTATCAGGATTAATAGCCAAGTATACGTTACATATGTGAGGATCAGAGCAACGCGTTGGGCGACAGTCCAATCGTCAGGAGCACCGGTATATAACACGAGGACTCCGAAGCAAGTAACAAGTCCACACAGTAGCAATCCAGGTATACTGTTTAGCTGCAGCATTGATTTCTCTATAGGAAACAAAAAAGAGATGCCTTTCTCAGGGAGATCCTTCTTTCCTGGATGCTGGGTTATTATCGACCTATTTTACTAGTCTTTCAGGAAGCCATCTGGCCCCATCTTCTTTTTTAGAATAAATGCATACTGCTCCTCGACCCCATATTAGGACCGGGTCTGGTCCATGCCAGATGTTAGTTAATGGGTCTTTCCAAAAGACGGTGGCAAAACTAGATTTTGTATTATTTTTCCAGAAGCATTCTGCAGCTGATTGCCCCTGGTTATCCAAATTTAGAAAATTTAAGATAAAGAGTGCGTGTGATAACAGATTTCTAGGAGAGTTTTTATTAGGATACCATTCCTCCTTTTTTATTTTATTTAAGGTGTTCTTTAAGGATAAGTTTGCTTTTTCGACTATGCTCTGACCTTGGGGATTGTAAGGTATACCTGTAGTATGTTTGATGTTGAGTTGACGGCAGAATTCGGAAAAGACACGGCCAGTGTAGCCGGGCCCATTATCTGTTTTGATATGTGTGGGCAAGCTAAGCACAGAGATAGCAGTTAACATGTGTGTCACGACATTTTTTTCAGCTTCACCTGTTTGGGGCGTGGCATAGATAAAACCACTAAAGGTATCAATTGTTACATGGACATATTTTGTGTGGCTAAATTCTGGAATATGGGTTACATCCATTTGCCAGAGGGCATTTGGCACTAGGCCTCGGGGATTAACTCCTAAATGAGGGACAGGTTGATGAATAAGACAACTGGAGCATTGTTTGACAATATGTCGGGCTTGCTCTTGAGTTATTTTAAACATCAACTGTAAGGTACGAGCATTGAGGTGATGAAGCTGATGAACTCTGACAGCTTCCGATATAGGATCGACTGTTGGAAAGACACGAATGCTGGGCATAACAGTGAGGGTTTCAGAGGTGTGTGTGGCGAGATAAGCAAGCTGATTGCCACGTGCGAGTGGGCCAGGGAGGTTAGAATGGGCCCTGATGTGTCCAATAAAGAAAGGCTTGGTGTGAGTGCGAATGAGGCCCTGTAATTGGCGAAAATAATTAGCAGTGTTAGATGCATTAGTAAACTGTGCAACAGTTTCTAATATAGGGACGGAATGGGCAATATACTCGCTGTCAGTGTAAAGGTTGAAGGCTTGAGAAGGAAACATAGAAAATGCTGCTATAACTGCCTGCAATTCCGTGAGCTGAGCTGACTTGCAGTGAGTTTGAAATTGGTGGGTTCTCTCTCCAACTACAAGGGCAGAGAGCCCTGTGGAGGATCCATCAGTAAAGATGAGAAGTGCATTGTCCAATGGTTTATGAGAGGTCTTAGAGGGAAAAATAAAATCGTGATTGTTGAAAAACTGAATAAGCTTGTTAGGGGGATAATGGTTATCTAGAGTGCCATGATATGAAGCACAAGCGACAGACCAACAATCTGTGGTTTGCATAAGCCAGGCAGTTTGTTGACTTGAATAAGGTTGAATAATGGTGTTTGGTTCCCTACCAAAGTAACGCTTTCCCTGTTCTCGCCCAAGCTGAATGATATCAGCAACTGCTTGATAGTATGGGTAAATTACTCTAGGGGGTGTAGATGGCAAGTGCACCCATATGATGGGAGCAGACTGCCAGAATACTGCAGTTGGAGTAACGGAGGTTTTATATATGATAAATATCAAAGGCAAGTTAGGATCTATGGATGTAATAAACTGAGAATGAATGGCCGATTCTACTAGTTCTAAGGCTTGACGTCCGTCTGTTGTAATTTGCCGTGAGGAGTTAGGGCTTGGGTCACCCCGCAAGATGTTAAAAAGAGGCTTTAAGTTTCCTGTAGTTAATTTTAAATAGAGGCGAAGCCAATTTATATCCCCTAAGAGTTTCTGAAAGTTATTTAAGGTCTGTAATTTATCTATGCGGATTTCAGCTTTTGTAGTGGTAATTTTTGACCCAGACAGTTGAAAACCTAAATAAGTATAAGGATCTTGTAGTTGAACCTTTTCAGGGGCAATTTGAAGCCCGTGAGCAGTTAGTGCTCTTTCAAGGTGAGTGTAACAGACAAGGACGTCTTGTCCTACTTTGCCTGCTAACAAGATATCGTCCATATAGTGGATGATATAGATATGAGGCCAATTTGCTCGTATGCCATGGATGGCACGGTTTACAAATTTTTGGCATAAAGTTGGACTGTTTGCCATCCTTTGGGGAAGGACTGTCCATTGGTATCTTTGCATGGGTTGCCTAAAATTAGAAGAGGGGACACTAAATGCAAAATGCTTTTGATCGTCTGGGTGAAGTGGTATGGAGAAAAAACAATCTTTCATGTCTATAACAATTTTATAAAATCCAAGAGGTATAGTGACAGGAGAGGGAAGCCCAGGTTGCAGGGCTCCCATGGGGGTCATAGTTTTGTTAACAGCCCTTAGATCTTGAAGGAGTTGCCACTTTCCTGATTTTTTCTTAATGACAAATATAGGGGTATTCCATGGAGAGTTACTCTCAATAATATGGCCAGCGCAAAGCTGTTCCTGTACTAACTGTTGCACGGCTTGTAACTTCTCATTTGTTAGAGGCCATTGGTCGACCCACACAGGCTCATTAGAGCTCCATGTAATTGGTTCTGCGTGGGGTACAGGTACTTCAATGGCCTTTAGGATAAATTTCCAAAACCTCTTCTGTCGTACTGACCATTAGCTTCGATAGGTTGGGTAATGCCTGAGGAGTTTTTTCCTAACCCCTGTCCAGGATGATAGCCTTGAGAAAGCATTTGAGCGGTGACTGTACTGTTAGGACTGCACATGAGGATTCCCATCTGGGAGAGGATATCACGTCCCCAGAGGTTAACGGGAAGCTCTGGGATTACATACGGTTGGACTTCACCTGTATTACCCTCAGAGTCCTTCCAGCCTAACATTTTTGCACTTTTATTGGGATTGTGGCTTTGACCTATTCCTTGCAGGTGAGTGAGTGTAGGTGTGAGAGGCCAATCACAGGGCCAGTCTTCACCTCGAAGTATGGTAACATCAGCACCTGTGTTCAGGAGACCTTCAAAGGCCTTTCCATCTAGACATAACACTAACATGGGCTTAGCGGGGGAAATTGCATGTGCCCAGAAGGCATCTGATGACCCAAAAGCTTTAGATCCTTGAGGACCCGCCTTTGTTGGATTAGAAGTGGATATCAATGGTAATAGGAGCAATTGGGCTATTTTCTGACCTGCCTGGATGGTAGATATTAAGCGTGGAGAGGCAGCCATGATTTTAATTTCACCTGTGTAGTTATTGTCAATAACCCCGGGGAATATATGGAGCTCTTGCACAGTAGTGCTGCTGCATCTGAGTATAACGCCAAAAGTGCCCTTTGATAGAGGGCCTTGGACCCCAGTGGAAAGGGTTTGTACCCCCATTTCAGGAGTTAGTATTGTGTAGGTGGTGGCACAGAGGTCCAATCCTGCGCTCCCTGGTGTTGCACAGCAGAGGTCTGAAATGGATTGTTGCTTGCTGGAACAAGGCTGACTGCCCCATAAGCCCATCGAGGTTTGGGGGCCTGGGGCTGGCCCCGATACCTGTTTCCCTGCCTCTGTGAAAGAGGCCTTCCTGGGGCACCAGTTCATGATTTACACTCACTTGCCTAATGTTGCCCTTTGTGACATCTAGGGCATAAACCTGGAGCTGAATTATATTCCTTGGATGATCGAGGATTTTTGCATTCCTTTGCAAAATGTCCCTCTTTGCCACAATTATAACATTTCTTAGTTTTATTTTGCTGTTCCAAATATTCTTTTACAGTAAAACCTTGCAGGGCTGCGGCCATGGCGAAGCCTTGTTGATAAGCAGTTCCAATATCAGAGCAAAGCCGAATATAGCCAGACAAGTCAACTTTTTTACGATAGGGTCTGATAGCTGCCTGGCAGGCGGCGTTAGCATTTTCATAAGCTAGTTGTTTTACAAATTCAGTGGCCGCTTCTGTGCTCCCAAATATTCTACCTGCTGCAGTGATAAGTCTATGTACAAATCCTGTGAATGGCTCATCAGGGCCTTGCTTAATGCCTGTGAGTGAGGCGCTTAAGTCGCCTTTTACGGGAAGCCTTCCCCATGCTCTTGTAGCAGCTGTTTGTATTTGAGCATATAGCCCGGGATCATATGCCATTTGTGCTGCATTTCCTGCATAGTTTGCTTCCCCCACTAACATTTCATAAGTCCAGGCATTTCCCGCCTGGGCGTTGCGGCGAGCGGTATTGCGGCAACATTCAGCATTTTCTGATTTCCAGAGGAGATAGTCTCCACCCGAAAGGGCTGCTTGTGCGATAGTCTGCAAGTTTGTGGGCGTGAGCCAATTTTTTGCTATGGATTCTAAGATAGTAAGCGTATATGGGGCAGTGGCTCCGTACTGAGCAACAGCTGCTTTTATCTCTTTAATGATTTTAAGTCAAAACTACGATGTTGCCTCCAGACCTGGCCTTGCTGATCAGTATTTTCGGTGACTGGAAAAGCCACTGGCTCAGCTGGGGTGACCGATAGAGTGGTTTGGGGACTTTTTAGATATAGAGCGCTGCGTCCAGGAGTAATTCTCAGAGCATGTGCAATGGTTTTTTTGGGGGGGGGTAATCCTCTGTCCTTTTCCCTAACTTCAATTGTTCTAATTGTTCCAGGAGCTCCCCATGCTGAAGTTCGAGTTGAACTTGCTCTTTTAATTTTTCTATCTTTTCTTTCAATTCTTGACAGGGGTCTAAAGCTACCACAACTGTTTGTGGAGCGGAAGGTTGTTTTTCAAAATTATAAGGGGGGGGCCTAATTTTAGGTGGACAGTCAGGCTTTCTGACTTGGGCCATGTTATTTTCTTCCTCAATCCAGATATCCTCCCCTATCTTTAGTTCGGGGTAGAGGTGAGTTTTAGGGTGGATTATTGGATCTTTGTCTCTTATTGTCTTGCTTTCCTTAAACTCTGTGTCCTTGAGAGGAGGAGCGGAGTCCTCATCCTCACTATCTAATGATATTAAATCCTCACTATTTACCCTATCACTCTGAGTGGATACGGTCACGGTTTCTGGAATACAAGCCGCGGTTTCTTTAGTTTCATTTTTAAGAATTTACTCGCCTGTTTTTACTATGGCGGCTATAATCTGATCTTTTTTCTGTGTACTGATTATATCATTAATAAGATTCCAGTAAGCAAAGGCAGTAACAGGTATTCTTTCCGGGCCAAATGTCCAGTAGTAATCCTTAAGAGAATCTCCAACTCTTAGCCACCTCTTTTCATCTATAGTTCCTTCTTGGGGAAACCATGGACAAACCTCTTTTAAAAAATCAAAAAAATCCAACAATTGTTTTATTTTTACGTTTACTCCTCACATCTTTAAAGCCTCTTTTAGGCCCTCCACGAATACTTCATGCTCACTTAATACTTGTCTCATAATCGTTGGTCTCTTACCAGGATTCGGCTCGCTGGGCAGGCTCCCCAGCGGTGATCCCTTTGTCTCCTCTGAAATGCGGCCGTCTTCTCTCACCAACATTCCTCACTGGATCCCCCGTGCTCGTGCCCCACGTTGGGCGCCACTTGTCCCGGCCCGCGGGACAGTCAACGGGAACCTGCGAGAGGGGGAGTGGGAATGGGATGGAACAAGAGACGCGAGAAATGACAGCAAGACAGGATTCTGATCAAGCTGCAAAAGTTTATTGAATAAGCAGGGTTTATATAGTGAGGGGAGGCTGGTGATAGGTGGGTTAAGGATGGGTGTCGGTCTAGGATTGGTGGTTGCTGTTGCTAAGGTTAGTAAGGAAGGGTGGTGGCTTGTCATTGGTGATCACTGTTGCTGGGGTGGATGGCAGAAAAACTTTTAGGCGCGAAAAGGCTATACTTTTGGCGCGAACTTCTCTTAACTTCCGTGAAGAAGGCTAGTTGTTCTTTGTTTCAGCCTTAGCGGCCATCTTACATATCACTAATACTGCTGACAAAGTATATAAGATCTGAGCGCTACCATAAAGGTCCCCAACACATTCCAACTTTGATAATTACTCCTCAACTTTATTGGTTTGATTTCTATCTTCTCTATTCTGTTTTCTTTATTTTTTATTAACTTTTTCCTTTATGTCCTTTCTTTTCTCTTTCTCTCTATCCGCATGATTCTGGCCTTTTAAATCATTCTATATATATTTCTCTATACAGTTTCACATTTCATTCTAGGTACTCTACTTTTTTATTCCTAGTACTGTACATTGTTTACATGAGTTAAATATTTATTTTATTAAGGCTTATATAGCCCTTTTTATAACTTTTATTATTATTACTATTATCCTTTTTCTTTTCTTGCCTCTTTTGATTTCTCTGTCCTTAATCTTTTTCCTTCAAGGGAACATAGAAAAGAGCAAGGAAATTGAACAAGAAGAAGAAAGTGTCAAAGAGAAAAGTTAATTCATACACAAAGCCAGCAGCTAACCAAAATTCTAGAGCAGAGAGAGAAGATAGCCAACTGAATAACCCACCAAGATAAATGATGACAAGATGGCAACAAAAATTACAGACCATAATAAGAAACAGGAAGAAATGGACCAGAGCAATAAACAAACTAAAAACCAGGAAGAGATGCAGAACTTTGAAAAACTAATACAACTGTCCAAACAAATATCATGGACTAACTTAATGAAATGAAGGAAGAGATTAAGGATATTAAGAAGAAACTAGGAATCATACTGAAGAAATTGTAAACAAAAATAAAAAGATAACGGATATGATGGTGAAGAAAGTAACAATCCAAGAAATCAAAAAGACACTGGAATCACATAAAAGCAGATATTAACAGGCAGAAGAATGAATTAGTGATGTGCAAAACAGTACATCTGAAATCAAACAATAAGTAGAATAGACAGATAAAAAGATAGAAAAAATCCAGCAGGGACTTAGGGATTTAAACAACAACACAAAATGCATGGACATAAGCATTATAGGCATCCCAGAGGGAGAAGAGAAAAGAAAGGGAACAGAAGGAGTGTTGAAAGAAATAATGGCTGAAAACTTCCCAACCCTATTAATGTAGATGGATGTACATGTGCAGAAAGTACAGCACACCCTAAACACTGTAAATCCCAACAGGCCTACTCCAAGACAAATACTTGTCAAAATGTCCAATGATCAAGCAAAGAGAAAATACTCAAGGCAGCAAGAGAAAAGAGAGCCAACACATACAAGGGAAGCTTAATAAGATTAAGTGCTGATTTCTCATCTGAAACCATGGAGACAAGAAGACAGTGGTATAACATAGTCAAGGTACTCAAAGAAAAATCTTCCAGCCATGAAAGGTGGCATTCAAAAATGATGGAGAGTTCAAACTATTCACAGATAAACAGAAATTAAGCTAGTATGCCAATAAGAAACCTACCCTTCAAGAAATACTAAAGGAAGTTCTAAATGTTGAAAAGAAAAAACAGGGGAGGGAGAATTGTAGGAGGATGTAAGAACAACTAAAAAGTCAAAAAGAGAAATAAAAACAATGTATGACACAGAGAAACCCAAAGAATATATGGCTGATGTAAGAAATTCCTTGAGAGTAATAACACAGAATGTTAATGGATTAAACTCACCAATCAAGGGACACAGATTAGCAGAATGGATAAGGAAATATGACCCACCTTTATGTTGTCTACAAGAAATCCACCTTAGACACAGGGATTCAAGGAGGCTGAAAGTGAATGGCTGGAGAACAATTTTACAAGCAAACAACAACCAAAATAGGGCAGGAGTAGCTATACTAATATCAGATGAAATAGATTTTAAATGCAAAACTATTGTAAGAGACAAAGATGGGCACTATATATTAGTAAACGGGGTAATCTTTTAAGAAGAAAGAACAATCATAAACAATTATGCACCTAATCAAGGCACCTCAAAATACATGAGGCAAGCACTGGAAAGGCTAATTGAAGACATAAATGTCTCTATAATTATAGTGGGGGGATTTAATGCATCATTTTCACCATTAGACAGAATATCTCGATAAAGAATCCATAAAGAAACAAAGACTATGAATAATACATTAGAGGATCTGGACCCAATAGATATATACAGAAAGCTAAACCCAATTACAGCAGGATATACATTCTTCTCGATTTCACAATAATCATACTCCAAGATAGACCATGTGCTAGGTCACAGGACAACTCTCAATGAATTCAGAAAGATTGAGATTATACAAAGTAATTTCTTTGACCACAATGGAATGAAATTCGAAATCATTAAGGGCCATAGAAGCAGATTCAGCACAAAGATATGGAAGTTAAACAACACACTCTTAGAGAAACTGTGAGTGAAGGAGGAAATATCAAAATAAATCAGTAACTACCCTGAAATGAATGAAAATGACAACACAACATATCAAAACCTATGGGATGCAGCCAAAGTTGTAATGAGAGGGAAGTTCATAGCCATAAGTGCATATATCAAAAAAGAATAAAGTGCTAAAATTGAAGGCCTAACTGAACACCTGGAGTTATTGGAAAAACAGCAACAAACTAACACCAAAGGAAGTAGAAAGAAGGAGATAACAAAGATTAGAGCAGAACCTAATGAAATAGAAAATAAGAAAGCACTAGAAAAATAAACAAATCCAAAAGCTGGTTCTTCGAGAAGATCAATAAAATTGACAAACCCTTAGC
>JAQZBX010106717.1:0-10723 GCA_029593785.1 Cabassous unicinctus
AATTTGTGAGTTTTAGAGCAAGGTGGAAGGAGAAAGTGAATTAAAAGGTGAGGAAGGTATGTGCATAACTTAACCAAAAGTAGGAAAATTTCTACAGGGAGACATTCAACACTATAAAAATCAGCAAGGGGAAAAAAAGAGATGCAAATAAAATTGGGAACTTTCAATGAAGAAAGGTCCAAGTTGCTAGATTTTCCCAAGGGCAAGGATCTTTACTCCATAATTAAGATATAAAGATTATAATCAATGCTGATAAAAGATTTTGTAATGCTCATAAATATATGCTGTTTTGCATCATAAAATTTATAAAGACTTTGCATTGTTTGAATTGCACAGATTTTCTTGTAAAGGTAGCTTGAGTCCCAACTCATTTGTTAATTGAGATAACACTAGAACTGCTCTTAAATTTAAGAAAAAGATAGCATATAATTGTAAACAAATAATAAAGCATCAATTTGGCTATCCCAAATGAAAAGGCTAGACACAAAACAATTTCATGATTAAAAAATATGAGTTGAATAAAATATTTGGAGATTACTTGTGTAGCATGGCAATGGCTTCTCTTGTTTTCAACTGATCAAGTCCAAAAGTTAATGCAAAACGTCGAGCAAGTTCTTTTATGCCACTGAATGTTGGAGATGATCTATCAAAATTATAGCCATTTTCTTGTATCATTTCATTAAAAAGCTGTTCAGAAAGAAAGAAAAAGTTAAAGTGTTTTAATAATTAAGGATTATTAACATCTTTGAAATACTGTAGTTTCTATTTAAAATATAGCAAGGTGCTCAATAAATAAGGCATTATATTTTATTCTAAAATATGTACTATAATAAACATATGATATAAAAATGACCAAAATTATAGCACTTTATACCTTTAGACTAGGGAGAGCTATTGACATTAGAAACCCTTTAAGTTAGTTTTGGCAGAATAGTATTCTGCTGGTATTAAATGGATATTAACATAGCATTTAAGAATATAAAAAAAAGGAAGCCAACTAAATTATTAGGCAACTATTCTGTGTTATTCTTAACATTTACACTGCTTGTAAATGGTAAGAAAATAGGTGAATTGTCAAATAGAGAACTTTTATCATAAAGTAAGCAAAGCAAAAACCTATGTTTCAGGGGGAGTGATATGGCTCAAGCAGTTGAGCGCCTGCCTCCCACGTGGAAGGTCCCGGGTTCAGTTCCCGGTGCCTCCTAAAGAAAAACAAAACAGACAACGAGCAGATAATGATAAAAAACAATGAAGAGACAAGGAACAAAAACAACTAGCAGAACAACCGAGCAAAACAATGAGCAAATAGAGAAGGGAGCAAAGTCAGGGGAGCTGATGTGGTTCAGTGGTTGAGAGCCAGGCTCCCACATACGAAGTCCCGGTACGTAAAAAAAAACACAAAACAAACAAAAAAAAAAACACAAAAAAACTATTTTTCAACTACTGAATTGGTGATGTTTTTAATAGATAATCACTACTGATAATACACTGAAATGAGCACACTGAGCTGCTGGGAGCATAAACTGAGATACCCTTGGAATTTTGATGTCTGACTAAGCAATTCTAAATCCAAAAAAATAAAATAATAAAACCATTTATGCACAGTGCACAGGAACAAAAAATATTTTCAGTGCTATTTATAATGGCAAAAATTGGAAAAGCTCTCAACATCAAATTAGACGTTTGGATAAATTGCAGTACAACTATAAAACAATATTATACAGTCATTCAAAATACTGCGGAAAGTAATGTGCAAATGTTCATGATTAATAAGAATACTGCAGCCTACAAAATAGAATGTACAGCATAGTTTAACTTTGTAAAGGGTAAAATTTCATAGAGGCATAAAACAGACTAAGAAGACTATTAAAATCAAAAGGTTGATCTGAGACTTTCCCTTTAAACCACTCTCATACCCAAATAATAGTACTCCTAGTTACAAACATTATGTGGGGCTTT
The DNA here is from genome assembly GCA_029593785.1 of Cabassous unicinctus. Classification (NCBI taxonomy): domain Eukaryota; kingdom Metazoa; phylum Chordata; class Mammalia; order Cingulata; family Chlamyphoridae; genus Cabassous; species Cabassous unicinctus. The sequence goes on from JAQZBX010106717.1 coordinate 1,960, forward strand.
CACCTTTTCTATTCATTTCCAAAGATTAACATATATCCTTTTTACCAATTTTGTACAAGTTAACCCACAGCTTATCATTCTCTAAGATCGTGTATATTACTAAAAGGAAAGCTAAAAAATGTAACATGGAACTGTATAGCATAGTAAAACCACATATGAAATATGATTATGTTTTTTTCTTTGAAATTGAACAAATGTATGTTAACACTACAAGATGTTAATATCAGACAAAAAAACCATTATGCTAAGTGAAAGAAACCAGACACAAAGTAGTACTACATATTATATGATTCCATTTATATAAAATGTAAATATAAATCAATTTATAAAGATGAAGTTAGATTAGTGTTTATGTAGGGTTGAGGAAGGACTGCCAAGGCATGTGGAGTTTTTCTTTTTGGAGTAATGAAAATCTTCTAAAATTTTTTGTGGTGATGAACGTACAACATTGTGATTATTCTGAAAGCCACTGATTATACACTTTGGGTAGATCATATGGTTTGTGAGTATAGCTCAATAAAACTGCTTAATAAATAAATAATTGTGCAAGAATAGCAGAAATAGCAGCTATGTACAGCAGGTGAAGCATAGAGAGATTAAGAGGTGAAGAATTTTCTTGTTTGTCTGTTTATTATTATTATTGAAATAATGAAAATGTTCTAATAATGATTAAAGTGATGAATGCACACAAGTATGTGATTATACCAAATACCACTGATGGTACACTTTGGATGAACTGTATGCTTTATTAATATGTATCAATAAAATTGATTTGTTTTTTAAAAAGGTTACTGTTAAGCAAAAAAAATATTAACTTGTATTTTTTCTATTTTCCTGTCTTTTCTAAACTTTCTATAGAGAGTAATTATTTTACACTAATTTTTTTCAATAATAAAAACTGCATTTTTTATGTTACAAGAAAGAAAATTTTTTGATAGCCGCATGATATGCCAATTTTTTCAAAATCTCTTGTGCAATAACATTTTATTAACACTGGCCCATAGGTTGATTCAGTGAGGTCAGAGACAGGCAGGAAGGTGGTAAAAATATAAAACTCACTGAGGTGTTAGAAGAATCTAATATTTACTGACTACCTACTAGCCACAGTGCACTAGGTTTCACACACTTTACATAAGTTAAATGTGAACTTAAGTTCTACAGTTAACTATTAATAGAATAACAGTGTTACCATCAGGTAAGCCTATGTTTTAAATGCTTTCACTTTAAATACAAATTATAGAATCTTTGTATTTAACAAAGATCTTTGCCCAAAGAAGCATACGAACATACACTAATACATGTTTTCCATTTCCAAAGATTTAATACAAGTGTGTAACATTAGCAAATGGGAACATCCAATCAGTTTTTAACTTGACTTAAATCTTGAGCTGTTTCATTCACACCCATTAGGTTCCATCTGGCCAGCATCCCTGGTTTCATCACCACTGTTTAACCTTTAGGTAGGAAACAGTGTTCATATGCTAATTTTTAAGTGCTATACAACAGTCATTGCAGAGATGTACTAAACAATATATTTATCTAAAAACTTATTGATGGACATCTGGATTATTTCTAATTTCTTACAATTTTAAGTAATGTCACAATGTACAAGCTTGTATACCTATTTTTGTAAACTGGCAGTATTACCACCTTGGATACATTTTTTAAAGTACAATTGCTGCCTCAAAAGGCATACAAGTTTTAATTTTGACATGTATTACCAAATTGCCTACCAGGAAGATTTACCAATCTACATTGGTGGTAGTACCTATTTTCCTCACACCTTAGACAGCTGTAAATTTCTCCAATCTTGCCAGTCTAAAAGCAAAACATAATCTCTCACTTGCACTTCTTTGCCTACCTTGGTGAAGTTGAATATCTTGCATTTCTACTTTTATGAATTATTTATTGTATTCTTTGCCCAGTTTTCTACTGCCACCTTGGGAACTATTAAGTGTTAATTAAGTTAACGCCAGTAAGTACTCTTCATGTCTTACCTGTTGTAAACTGAGAATAAGGGTCTTTGCACACTGAATTTTGTCTATCTGCCTTGTTTTACTCATTGTTTCTTTGATGATATCTCCATAGTCATTATAATACTAGGGAAAAAATGCACAAATTAGCAGCTCTTTATCTTTTTAAACTATTAGACAATAGGACTTAATTTTAAGTTAGTTACATATTAGTATGTATTTGGCTGAAATTATGTTTTCAAAGACCTGGAAGTAGTATCAGTAACATCAGAAGTTCCAGACAGTTAAAATCTTATCAAATTAAGCTCCCGACTTGGTTTTAAGTAAAGGAGGCATGGAATAAAACAATTAATTAGGTTATACAGATTTTCAGAACATAGAGGATATGAAAACAAAGTTCGCCTATACTTTGTAAACTATTAAATGAATATAGTCAGTTACTTTCATATCTGTAAAACTTATTCACTGCCACTTCAGTGTATAGTTCATGTGCAGTTTCTAACTTTATTAATTTGGCTTATGGAATCTAACAGCTAGTAAACAGCATTTAAAAGAAAATTTACAGAATGCGACATTTATATTACAAACTGTAGGCAATTTTTTTTCTAATTTAAGATCCAGTTTCAAAATAACTATCAGAGATAATAGGATAACCATGCCCCTATGGCTAATAAAATTAACTTTATTCTAGAATACCTAAGTCGAAAAGTTTAAAATGCGCTATATGACTTTATAAACCTTGATTATAAAAAACAAAAATTATCAATTACCATGCCAAATGACTTAAAAGTTCCAACGTAATTTTCAAATTGCTCCATGGGGCTAGAGTTATGTTATGTAGCAAACATTCATTCCATAGAAAGGATTGACTGAGGTTTGTCAAATTTACTGCATATATTTTATTTCTTGAATGCAAAGGTTTTTTTTTTAAAGTTTACATTTACAATCAGATTTTATTTGAGAAAGGAGTAAAGAAAAATTATCTTAAGTCACATTGTGTTAGTGCAATTGACAATATCCTCTCTATTGCTACTTAAAATTAATCCTGCATATATTTATGAAAACTATGAAAAACCTACTGTGAAGCACATCAGACTTTCAGAGTCAAAAGGAAACTTAGCTATCACAGTAGAATGAGGAAGAAATCTGGGAGCAAAATGTATTGAGTTACTCAAGGTCACAAGCTGCATAGTAAACAACCCGAAACTACCAACCAGGTCTCCTTACTACTGAAAGCAGGAAGTTTTTGTACTACATCAAGCAAAAGAGAAGTACCACTCTGTTATCTTAAACTGAATCACAAATATAGTTTCTAATAGTGACAGCCTAAGGCAGACTGTTTCCACTACTCCAAATACAAATGAACTTGATAAACCAAAAATGTCCATTAACAGGAAAAGTGAGGATATGGGGAAATGTGACTGAAAATATTAAATATGTTAAAATAGAGAATTTACTATTAAAAGAATTTAATAGTAACCAAGCACAAAAGCTAAAGTGCTATATCATCATTTAAGTGTTTTAATAAAACTATATTGGCAATTCTTTTTTCAACTTTACCTTCATATACTGCTTGAAGATATCTGCAGCTGTATTCATCTCCACCACAGTATAAACAATTAGCTTACAAAATGCTGCAAGTAAATTCCTCCTCTTGTGCAGAGCTTCAATTTTACTGGCTTCATCCTCCTGCTGACCATCTGGGGAGAAAGTTCTAAACATTAAGCTATCCGTATTTTACTTGACCCATTTAAAAAAAAGTTCTCACTATAAAACATTCTTATTTTGGAGTATTTGAAAAATAAGAAAAAACATTTAAAATAAAAATTTAAATTACCCATAATTCTATAACTCGGATAGAACCACTCTTGGTGAATGACCAGCCCATTTATTCTAACAGACAAAATTTCTGTGAAGCCAAATAATAATCAGAAGGTTGCTTGGTAAACATGGAACATGAACAAATGGAGTGAACTGAAGGAAATGATCTTTAATGAAGTCAGGCTAATACATTCATCTATGTCACTAACAGAAATAGTTTGCCAATGATCTATATATTCAAAGTCTGTCGGTTAAGGCTCCTCCTTTCCTGGAGGCAGCCAATCTCACAAACTCTCCTAATCCTTCCAAGGATGATACCATCCACATCACCCCTGATTCTTATTGATACATTCTGCCTTTGTAGATATTAAATATATTGAGATAGTCTAGCCAATGAATCATTATGTCTTTATAAGATAACTTTGCATATTTCTGCTCTGATCCATTATGTGAATCTTGACATCCAATTTTAAGAAGACAGACTTATTTCTAAATTCTTTAGTGGGGAAAGCCTCACTGTAACCCCCAATTACTGCCAAAGGATTGTTTATAATTCTTTGATATTGTAAATAAAACTGTAATTAAGCATTTTACATAAAAACCTGTGTGAAGATTTTTCTTCTGGACAGATTTTACAAATGAAATTATTTGTTTAAAAAAACACTATTTCATATTAATTTACATTTCTTTTGTTACCACTGAAGTTAAAGTTTATTTACACATTTATATTTCCTCTTTGGTACTAGTCTGTAGTTATCCTGTCAACTCCTCATCAAAAAAGATTTTGTGTAAAATAAGAAAGTTCTTTTAAACAAGTATTTTTTACACTGTCTCTGGTAATCCTTGATAGCTGCTAGTAAATTAAAATGAAAATTTGAGAATGGAAATTTAAGACAGAGAATCAGGAAAAGCTTTAAGTTATCACAAGTGCACAGAATGCCAAAGCCATTTGCTTAGAAACCTAAAACATACTGTTTATTCTTTTAAAATTACATGAAGTATATAAGCTAAACTTTTCTTAATTACTCTGTCATTATTATGGACCATTTCCACACAATATTGTTTCCAATCATTGTTCAGTGCTCCTATAAGGAACTAGAGGTATGTAGACTTTCCTCCCTTATAGACTAAATTACCCAGATACTAAGTGCTTTTCTGAGTCCTGATTAATTTTTCAACTTCTGACAAAAAATTAGGAACCATTTCTTTTGTAGGGACCAAAAATTTTTAGAGAAGTACCTGCCATTATCATTAAGTATTGTCAGAAACATTCCCTATTTAACTCTCCCTTTCTAATCTGATGTAGGCTAACAAATTAAATAACCAAGGCTCTAAAAGACTAGAAGTTGGATAAGGAGGAAAAGTAATGGAAACTCATGTAGGTTGCTGGGGGGGGGGAAAGGGTAAAATGATACAACCACCTTGGAGAATAATTTGGCAACATGTGATCAAGTTTAAAATGTGCACATACAGCAATTCCAGTTTTAGGTATACACTAGAAGTACTATAAAATGAAAGAGGACCCCTATCTCACACACCATACATAAAAATTAACTCAAAATGGACCAAAGACCTAACTATAAGAACCAGGACTATAAAATTCCCAGATGAAAATGTAGGGATAGGCAATGGTTTCTGAGAGTTTACTCCCAAAGCACAGGCAACAAAAGAAAAAAATAGATAAATGGGAACTCACAAAATGAAAAACTTTTGTTGTGCATCAAAGGACTTTGTCAAGAAAAGAAAACCTATACAACGGAAGAAAATATATGGGAACCACATATCTGATAAGGGTCTAATATCCAGAAAATACAAAGAAATCCTACAACTCAACAATAAAAAGAAAAACAACCCAATTTAAAAATGGGCAAAAGACTTGAATAGACATTTCCCCAAAGAGGAAATACAAATGGCTAAAAAGCACATGAAAAGATGCTCAACATCACTAGCTATTAGGTAAATGCAAAACAAAACCAGAATGAGATATCATTTCACACATACTAGAATGGCCTGGTGGCAATGTAAAATGATGCAGCAGCTGTGGAAGACAGTTCAGCAGTTCCTCAGGAAGCTAAGTATAAAATTACCATATGATCCCACAATCCCGCTTACTAGGTTTATACCCAGAAGTACTGAAAGCAGGGACCCGAACAGGTATTTGTACACCAATGTTCATAGCAGCATTACTCACAATTGCCTAAAGATGGAAACAACCCAAGTGTCCATCAATCAATGAATGGTTAAACAAAATGTGGTATATACATACAATGGAATATTATTCAGTTGTAAAAAGGAATGAAGTCCCAATGCATGAGACAACATGGTTAAAACTTGAGGGCATTAAGTTCAGTGAAATAAGCCAGACACAAAAGGACAAATATTAGATGATCTTACTGTTATGAACTAATTATAATAAGCAGAGTTAGAATCTAGAATATAGGTTACTAGAAGATAGATTGGGTTAGAGAATGGAAAGTTGATGCTTAACTTGTACAGAATTTGTATTTAGGCTGGTGGTAAAGATTTGGAAATGGATGGTGGTGGTAGAATCACACTGTTTTGTGTATCATCAACAACACTGAACTATATAGGTGAATATGGTTAAAAAGGGAAACTTTAGGATGTATATATTACTAGAAGAAAATTTAAAAGATAAAACAGGATTGTACAACACAGTGAACCCTATTGGAGACAATGGACTATATAGTTAATAGTACAAGTACAAGAACGTTCTTTCATGAACTGTAACGAATGTATGAAACAAGGTATTAATAATAGGGTGGCATATGGGAAAATAAACACCTAATGTCAATAATGGACGTTAGATAGAACTATTTTAATAATATTTCATCAACTGTAACAAAGCTAACTCACTGTTGCTAAAAAAAAATAGCACTATTATTAAAAAATGCTATCATCAATTATAACACACGTTCCACACTAATGGAAAATCCTCACTATAAAACATCCTTATTTCAATCAAAGGTGTTGGTAGTGGGGTGGTGGGAAATCCTATATGTTATGCATGACTGTTAACTCACAACTTCTCAAATAAAAAAATTTTTTGCACACATACACTACAATCCAGCAATTCCACTTTTAGGTATACAGTAGAAGAACTTTTGGGAGCAGGTTTTCATGGGGATAAGTGTAGGAATATTTTTTTATAACACTATTTGTTAATACGGAAAAAATGGCAACAACCTAAATGTCCATCAATGGCAAAATGAATAAACTGTGGTTAATTTATAATGTATAACACTCACCAGTCAAGATAAATAAACTACAGCTACATGATAATACTGATAAAAGCTCAAAAATATTAACTCAAAAGAGCAAGCTGCAAAATAATATGTTCAACAAATTATGTAAAAGTTATCAACAGGGGATAAAATTAATTTCAATGCAAGGGAAGGATAAACACCAAATTCAGGATAATAGTTATCTTTTGAGAAAAACAAGAAAAACAGGACTGAAGAGGAATACAGATGAGGGTTTCTATTTTAACAATGCCTTACTTTTTTAAAACAAAAGCAAAACAAAACAAAACCAAATATGGCAAGATTTGACAACTACTGGTGGTGGATATGTAAATATCTGTTATATTTTATACTTTTCCATAGGATTGGAATACTCAAAAGTATAATTAGAAGAACAAACTCCAGAGAAACAAGACTCCGTGGGTAATTCCAGGAAATTCCTAGAAAATTCAGGAGTATTGACAAGCTTATTTTCATTCTACTTCCCATCCTCTAAAGCAGGGATCTTAACCATTTTTGTTCCACGGACCACTTTGCCAGTCAGGTGAAAATCACGGACCCCTTACTAACTCCACGCAATACCGTGTATTATTTAATAAATATATCACACCTGCACCAACATGTCCCCACAAGAATAATGCTTTTTTGAATTTAAATTCAAGCTTATGGATTCCTTGTTAAGAACCCCTGCTTAAAAAATTCAAAAAAAAGAGGAAAAAAAAAATAATAAACAAAAAAAAGAGATAAAAAAATAAGAACCCCTACTCTAAATGAAGTAGGGGCCATCCCCAACTAATGAAGGGATTATGTAGCATAGCTGTGATGTGGTATCAGGTTTTTAAAATGGCTTTAATATGCAATTGCTCAGTTTTTTTTTTTTTAATTTTGGTAACATATATACAACATAAAATTTCCCATTTAAACCAGTTTCAACTATACAATTCAGTAGTGTTAACTACATTCACATTGTTGTGCTACCTACCACCTCCACCATTTGTATCAGTTGTTGGAAAACAACCATGCTTTCCCATACAGATTTTAAGAAGTCTTAGTCATCTCTGAGGATCCCTTTCAGATGTTAACTAATCTCAAAGCCTTTTTGATCACTGCAGACCAGTTAGAACTATCTACACTTCCACAACACTTTATACATGCTTCTATTGCTTATCACATTCCACTGTAATTACTTGCTTATAGATATAGATCTGTCTTTTCTATTTCAAGGTGAATTCTTGAAGGAAGGGATCTTGTCTCATTTTCTGATACCTGCAGCACCTAGTATACTGACCAATGTCTGTCAAATCAATTTTTTAAAAAAGTGTAACAAAACCAATAGCTGAGAATAAAAGGTGAAAAGTAGAAAATATAAACTTTAGTAGATGGACTTTGACAACTGTTTTGGCTATTCAAGGTTTCTCAGTTGTGTTCTGGACAAGTTTTTAGGTCTTAAGAACAAAGCTCTTAATTGCTAAAAAATAAACTATAAGCCATGCCTAGAATTACATATGTTTATTTAGGTCCTAATTTGCAGGGATTTGTCAGATCATTTGCAGTTATACATATACTGATGTTATATTTTCCTTCAAGCATACTTCAGATGAAAAACAAACCCAAAAAGAAGCCACCAAATATGACTTGTTTTTCCACAACTCTTGTTCAAATAAGACATCTGTGTATGCAATCAGGGTGTGAAGAAAACTTAACACTAGG
>JAQZBX010106718.1:0-10723 GCA_029593785.1 Cabassous unicinctus
GTCTTTGGATTTAATTTGATCTTTTCCTATTTCCTCAGGAAGAAACATTAGGCTATTATTTTTAGTTCTTCCTTCTAATTTAGTATAGATGTCAAATCTCTAATTTCCCTTTGATCACTGCTTTCATTACATCTCATAAGTTTTGGTATATTGAGTTCCTTTTTATTTAGCTCTAAGTATTTACCCATATACTATCTTATATATTGTTGAATTATAGTGTTGTTTGGGTTTTTATTTCCTTTCAATCTTTTATATAGACATTTTATTGAGTATTTAAAATTGTGTAATGCAATCTCCAAATGTTGTTACACAACCATTTCTCCTTTCAATTCTGTCAATATTTGCTTCTTATATTTTCAGGCTTCTTCATTAAGTGTATACATGTTTATAATTGTTAAATCTTCTTGTTAAATTGACCCATTTTAAAACTATATAATGTAATACTCATGATAACCATAAAGAGAATATCTAAAAATCTACACAATAAGAATTAAGTAGTGATTCATAATGGCTCAATATTAAAGGGCATATAAACAAAAATGAATACAATAATGGAAAAAGGAGGGACCAAAAAAGTATTAGACTTATATAAAACAATTAACAAAATGATAGAAGTAAGTCTTGCCTTGTCTTAAATACCTTAAAGGTAAAGAGATTCAATTCTGTTTTAGTGTGCTAGACGTCTATGACAAATACCACACACTGAGTTGGCTTAAACAATGTGAATTTATTGTTTCACAGTTTCAGAGGATAGAAGATTTGTTTATTTCCTGGGTTCAATAGCTTTCTGGTACTGGCTTGCTGCAATCCTTGGGGCTTCTTGACCTGTATCCAAGCCTCACTTCCCATGGCAATGTCCTCTCCTTTCTCCCCTGGGTTCTTGCTAACTTCCTACTTCTCCCCATGGCATTCTTCATTTGAGGCCTGCAGTAGTCTCATTTATGTGGGTCTTTCCTTGACAACAACTAATATCTTTTTAAGGTCTCACTTACAATGGGTTCGCATCCTCAGGGATACAGATGAAGATTAAGAACATGTCTAAATTGGGATAGATAATTCAGCCAATCACACTCTCCAATCAAAAGGCAGAGATTGGCAGAATGGATTAAAAAAACATGCCCCATAAAATCAACTCATTGGTTAAAGTTTTATCATCAGAATGCAGCAATCCAGTCATATCTTGAGGCTCCACTTCTAATTCCAGTTCTCTTGCTATTTTTACCAAATCTGCAGTTATTTCCTCCACTGAAGTCTTGAAGTCCTCAAAATCATTCATGAGGGTTGGAATTAACTTCTTCCAAACCCCTTTTAATATTTATACTTTTACCTCTTTCCATGAAACACAATTTTTTTAAATGGAATCTAGTGTGGTGAATAGTTTCCAATTTATTTTGCTCTGGTCCATCAGAGGAATCACTATCTATGGCAGTGTGCTGTATTAGTAGGCATGGAAACATTAATCTCAATGTACACCTTCATCAGAGCTCTTGGGGGACCAGCATCATTGTCAATTAGTAGTAATAAAGTATAAAAGATCCTGGAAATTGACCTTCCTCCTTCAGCCTCCTTTTATTAGCACCCTTTTTCTGGAGTGCCAGAAGAATAAGGCACTTGGCCAGACCTTGAACATCTGTCTGCCTTGCAGGCCTATAACACTGCTTGGTGAGTGAGTGAGTGAGTGAGTGAGTGAGAGGAACAAATATTCTAGCCAATGAGCACCTTGTTTGCTCAGGAAATGTAAAGGTTATACAAATTAGCAAGGAACTTTTTGTCAGGACTGGGTCTTTATTGTATCCATGGCAAAATGCTCTGTTGTTCAGTTTCTGTCTTTGGTTAGCAAGAACCCTAGACTTGACTATCCAGAGCAGGGAATCCAAGCCTGTTGTTCCTGAATTGGGACAAGGTGTGTGGCATCCTAGAGTCCTGCTCTAGAAGTTTCCTGCCACAGGGGCTAGAACCCAGCTAATAGCCTTGAGGGCCTCACTCAACATAGCTCTATAAACAAAATCACCTGATCCCCTCCACCACTTTTCCACATCTCTACATCTCCCCTCCCTTCTTATATGCACAACCTTACTCTCACATTTCCCCTAGCCAATAAAAATGCATTTGAGTTCACATTAACCTGTCCCCTAGCTAGCTTATGTGGACACAGCTTGAACAACATTTGGTACTGGAAACTCTGAAGCCCTAGGACAGTCCTTCCAGGAAGTAGCTCTTCTCCTCTGGATTTGGAGCAGCCCAAAATATCCAGTTGTCTCATTCTGGAGGAGTGGCTAAGGGCCAGTATTGCAGGACAGGGCTTATCTTTGGTCCAGGGGTAAATATTATCATGGAACACATACAGAGTACTTACTGTGTGTCCACCACCATCTAGACACTTTACTGATATTCTGTCATTTAATCTTCATGACAAAATGATGAATTATACAATATCATTATCACCATTTTATCAAAGAAGTTGTAGACTAAATCCTTCTGTTACAGTCACACATACAGGGGCAGAAACACATTCCACACCTGGGACCCGATATCTCATGATTTTCCCCAGAAGGCCCAGAGAGAGTGGAGAGGGTAGCTTGAGAGATGCCACAGATACTTTGGGGCATAAGGTCAGGTGATGCAGAACGAGCAAGAAAGGAAGGTTTCAGGTGATCCAGGTCCCCTTACCCTTAGGAAGGTGTGACTGGCTTCCCATGGACCCTGAGTCTCATTACCAAACCCATGTGCCTGGTAATGAGAGTCCTGCAAAACCAGAGCTGTCTAGAAGTAAAGGGCCACCACACTCCACCTGGCTGATTAAGCTGATGGAGTACCCCCCAAACTCCCTCATCATTTTACTCTTGGCACTTCCCTGATAATGAAGTTTCTTTCTTACATTTTACTGATTATGCATATATTCCATGATGAATAATGTACTTTTGTAAGTTCTTTAGTTTTTTCAACACATCAGGATATTTATTTTGATAAGCATTTTTTTACTCTCAGAATTATATTTGCGAATCATACCTTTTTGACAAGTACCACTGAAAACAATAAAAAAAGTACTGTCTCTGGGCAATGACATTTAGGTTGCTTTTGGGCACTTAGAAAAATGACAGAAATACAGGACAGAATCTTTTTTCTTAAATACATCTACATTACTTACCTTATTAGAAAAGAAAATTATGTTAAAGGTATATAAATACATGTTGGTTTGTGTCCAAATTAATCAGGATGTTTGTTTTGGAGTATATGATTGATGAGGTTATGGAATTTATAGAAAAATAGAAAACCATCAAATTCCTGAGTTCCTGAGTGTGGTAACCACACTCCAAGTAAAGACATCAATACATTAGCTTTAACATATATTTGAGTGATGGAGGAACACACATCCTTAATTTGGTAAGTTAGTATTAAGCTCAAAGTAATTGTTTAATCTTAACTGCAGATAAGGTCAAGTTATTGTGCATATGGAATTTCATTGGGTTATATTCCAGAAGTAAGAGTCAAAGGGATGCTTCTTTCACCTTATTATCACAGGATTTTATTTTGTGAAATTATTTCATAGGGTAGACATGCAATAAAGAAATACATGAATAAACTGATAAATGCACACTGAAGGAACAGTAGAGTCATAATTAAAACAATGGGGAGGAGAAAGGGAAGGCTAACTTGGGGTAAAATTCAGGGAATGGATATCTTATGAATTGTCATTAATATGAGAATATAGGAAAATGAGTTTGTGGTAAGAATTTGTGTGTAGATATTAGCGAAGGAATGAAAATTGACAATAGTGCTCAATGTAGAGATAACATCAATGCTCCTTTCTGTTTGTGTGGTTGTTACAGGTGTATCAAAAATTAATCTCTGTATATTTGAGGAGCTATTAGCTACTATTGGAGATTTGAGGAAGATTATTCTTTACTTGTAGGGTGAAAATTAATTGCTTCAGTTTGAGATATGTTTCAGTTTAGAGGTCTGTAACACACACAAGCAGAGTTTAGAGCTTAGAAATAAAACCCAGGAAATAATTTTGAACACAGCACAGAAGAAGTCTGGCAAAAATGGAAGCAAATAAAGAAATGCATGAGATTTCCAAGACATTATGTAGCATTTAATTTTGAGATGCTTCAATAGTATTGCTTTAGAATTTCTTGATGAGGACATTGGGAAGGGTGACTAGAATAGTTTGAAGACAGTCAAGAGCCTCAGATATGAAAAAAAATTCCTAAGAAAAACAAAGTTCCCCCAAAGAATTCATGGTCTAATTCTAATTTCATTCCAAGTGAACGGCTTTTTGGATTTAATTTTGAGGAGATCGCTGGTGATCTTAATTGTATTTATGGTGAAATCATGTTACAGTAGAAATTCACAGGGTGAGTGGATGTGAGAAAATGGTAACTACATGTAGATGGCTCTGTATGTTTCATTGTAAAGAGGATAATAATGGAGCAGGAGTTGGGAGAACATAGTTTCAGAGGTGGTTTGTGTTTCAAGATGGAAGATAGTATGTTTAAATCATGAAAGATGGATGGAAAATAAATGGAGAGGTTGATGGTAAAGGGGATTCAGTATATATTCAGTAATTCAGCTTTACTGAGAATGTAAAAAAGAAAGGGATTCCCTTAGAGAAACTGGATGGCCAGGGGTAGAGATTATTCTTAAGTTTAATTTTACTTTTCACAGAAGAGGAGTAACTGAAAGTTATGAATAAATGAATATTTGTAGATTTCATAATAAAGATTAATCTCTGGAGTTTTGAGGAGCTACTAGCTCCTACTAGCTACTAGCTACTAGACTTGAGAAAGAATATGGCTTACTTGTGGGGTGAAAATTAATTGCTTCCGTTTGAGATAATTTTCCAAATCAATTAATTCCTCTGTGTAGTAGGAGTCAAACTCATCTGTTAAAAGTGAAGGGAGGGAGCACCGTCCTCTGCCTTACTCATGCACTGCTGGCTGAGGCAGACATGGGGGTGGCTGAGGTTATGTGGGTGAAGGGCTTGAGCATGTGGTTGGGGGGATGGACTGGACAAAGCAGACACAGGGTCAGGAGCCACTGCTTGAGCTTGAGCGATGGCCCTGGTGGAGACACCACCTGCTCATCTCCTCCCAGCTGCTTCTCCTAACAGGATCTCAGTACACCCTAGAAGTACATGAAGTGTGATGAAGATGGTTATGAAGCGTTTGTTTTACAGCTGCATGTGTAGGGAAGCAAATGCTTACTTAATTTGATGTGTTTAAAACTTTTTGATGACTATGCTTATGAGACTATGCTCTTGAAATTGAAACTTAGCTTAGTGTTGTGGACTGCCTAAGAGTTGCCTACTGAGATCTCACTTGTTGCTCAAATGTGACCTCTCTCTAAGCCAAACTCAGAATATAAATGCATTACATTCCCCCCAGCATGGAATGTGACTTCTGGGGACAAGCCTCCCTTGAACTGAGGGCTTACTACCAAGAACCAAAAAGCAATGCAACTGGAAAAAGACCACAAATAAAAGGGGGGTAAAGTAAACTTCAAAGTGATTTGGGAAGTAATCCCAGAGGTAACACTTATGCACATCTCGGCAGGATCTCATAGACTGCCAAAATGGATACTACCCCAAATAGTGGGGCTCCTGAGGGCTCTGGAGACACCCAGGTCCTATGGTCAGGGCAGATAGCTCCAGGGTTTGGTGCCTTGCCAGTGGGCCCTACTTTGGAGTTTGGACTCCTGAGTGTCAGAGTTGGACTCAATTATGGCTTCCCTACATATGGCTCATCTGTCCCTTCTATTTAAACCTATACTTGGTGCTGGAGTTCGTAGGTGTATGTCCAGAGAGTGAAAAATTTGGGCTGTCCATGTGCCAGTTGGGCCCAGAACCTCAGCAGAGTTGCAACACATAATGTCCAGTACATTGGATTCACCCTGGAAAACTAACAAGGAGGTGAGGACTGACAACCACCATAAGAAGGAAACAAGAAAGTTGACAACTGTATAACTTTCTATCTGAAAGTCCCATTCATCAGCTGTATGGGATTGAATACTCCTCTCAATTAGAGGAGGAGTGGACAACACCATCCCAGAATCCTCAGGATTGGGGAATGAACTATGGACTAGAGTGGACTTACTTGTATTCTACTATAGTGAAATTGTGAATCTAGCATTGGAAGAAATTACAACATTAATAAGGAGGCAGTGACCACTAGAGGCTCTCAGGGCAGGAAGAGGGAAAAACAGTTGTAATATGGGTTTTTTTGGGGGACTTAGGCATCATCCTGAATGACACCACAATGACAAATATAGGCCTTTTTAAATCATCACACAACATGCAAAACTGTGTGGGAGAGAGTGTAGACTACAGTGAGAACTATGGCCCATGCTCAGTGGCAAAGCCCCAGGTTGTGTTTATCAATTGCAGTGAATGTGCCACAGTAATGAAGGATGCTTATGTGGGATGGTGTGGGATGTGTGGGGAGTGAGGGTTATAGGTATCCCTATAGTTTTCGTGTAACTTTTATATAATCTAAGTATCTTTTAAAAGTTTTTTTTTAATAAAAATTTTTTATTTTGCAAATAAGCATATTATGTTTCTATTGATGGAGCCTTCTGGCAGTGAACAGTTATATGAGGACACAAACCCTGAGATGCAGAGCCAGACAACAGACACAGAACAAAAGTCTAAAATGAATCACAGGCTTTGGAGAACATTAATGGAGTTGGATAAGGTCTGAAGCATCTCTTCCAGCACCAGCACAGGCAGTCATCAGTGTCTCCAACTGATGTGCAGCAAATTCAGGCAAGCCAGAACCTAAATGGATCTGGAAAGCTAGGATACAGCTGCTGAATGTGATGGTGTCTCCACCCACCACACAGCTCTGAGTTGAGTCCTGCAGCAGACCCAACTGCCACCCAAGATGAAGAAAGAAGAGCTTGCATAGTAGGTGAGGCAAGCCAGGGGGCTCCAAAAGAAGCCCTCAAATCAACAGAAGATGGCAGCTGTGATGCAGTGCGTCTGGCCAGGGTCTTCATCCAGGACAGATGCTCCTACCAGTTCAGCTGTGATGGAAATAGTTTTTGCTGCTGCTACTGCATGTCTACCAGGAAAGGAGGTAACTGCAAAGCAGACTGAGTGGCTGGAAGCAAGCACCCTTGCCCAGAATTCAGTGCAGTGGCCTCTAGCACCGATGGCAGCATGCATATGGACTCCATAGATGGAACACCAGACCATCGGTGCCAAAAGGCTGCTATTGCTTACCTGCAGCAGAAGATCCTGAAAACTCACATAATAGATCAAGGTTGTGCAAACAGCCTGGAATGACAACATTGCAGAGTACTTGAAGCTCTCCAGCAATACAGATAAGCAAAAGAATGGCTGCATCAAGCAGGTCTTTGAGAAGAGCAAGAACTACTCCCTAACCATCCTCTAGCTACAAAAGAAGCTTGAACACTATCACGGGGAGCTCTGAGAGGTAAAATAGAATGAGATCCCACACCAAGTTCTGAAGGATGTGCATTGGACTGTGTCAAGTGTGGACTCTCTGGTTTCTCCCAGGCCATCCATTCTGCAGCAGGAGCTCTGGTCTCAAAGCCCAGAGATATTTCCTCATTGATTTGGAATAAATTTGGCAATGCAGACATCTCTAATCTGAAAGACTCTTTAGAGGAAAGGCAAGTTGAGGATAGGTGAAAGACTTTGGAGGTGATTTCAAACTTTCAATAGAGACCAAAATATGGTAGTGTAGAAGATTATTCTAGTGCCATATCAGGCTTAGTGGGAGGAAACAGCACCACTAGGGGCATTGCTGTAGGAGCATCCAGCTCTAAAACAAACACCCTGGACATGGAGAGCTAAAGATTTAATGGACTATTCCATGGGATCCAAGAGATCTGGGAAATAGAGGAATCCTTTGAGACCCTCAGGGAACATTATCAGAGGAACCATTCCTTAATTATGCATACCTTACAGGAGTAATACAGGTGTGAATGATTAGAAAAAAAACCAAATGACTCAAAAGAGCTCCACCAGAATGAAATCTTGAACTTGAAGCAAGAATTGGTCAGCATGGAAGAGAAAATCACCTTTTAGCCCTGTGAACAGACTGGGACATCCAGGAGGTCCTGGAGGCATGTCAGACCGACATCTCCATGATGAAGCTACAGCAGCAGGTGGTGGAGCTGGAAGGACTTGAGAAAGCCACTGCCTGGAATGTTTTGGGCAAACTCATCAACACCCTTCTGGCCATGATGATGGTACTTTTGGTCTTTGTTTCTACAGTGGCCAACTGCATGGTTGCCCTTATGAAGAGTCACAACAGGACGTTCAGCACTTTATTCCTCATGGCTTTCATTTCTTTTCTCTGGAAGCACTGTGATGCCCTTTTTAGCTATGTGGAGCATTTCTTTTCATCCCCCAGGTGATGCTTGCACAAAAAGGCAGCTGGTCCCCTATGCTCTGGTTAGTGTATGCAGCAAAGAATTAGACAAGTTACCTACTCCAAAGTTTTATACAACTACAAGAGAGCTGACTGAATCTGCTTACATTGAGATGCAATTGAAAGAGTAATTTTTAGATTTTATCCAAGAGGTTTTTTGGGCAATAATCTTGGATGATTTGTATAAGCATGATTTTCATTTGGATGCAATTCTTAAAACAATCCTTTAATATGAACCAACAGTCTGGAGCACACTGAAGGACATTCTAAATTGTGGCTTGAATGAATGATGAGAAAACCTGATTAGGGCAAACCAGTTTAACCTAGCCCTCTGCCTTGTCTAGGCTCAACACCTTTCCCCATCCCAGACTAACTTTACTGTGAAATCCTACCACATTCCATGCCTGAATTTTTGGGTTTGGGTGGATTTCCCTTGTCCATGGAAGACCTCATGGATTTTTGAGACTTTCTTATTCAAGTTGGCAATTCATGCTAACCCTGGAAGTATGATCACTTTTGAATCTGATGCCTTAACTTCTGCTAGGATACAGAAGTGAAAGCATCATTCCCCAAAGAATTAATGCACAGCCCTACTATAGTATTTTGAAGTAGACCTTTAAACACATAATTTTAAGAAAATTTCTTTGGCTACACTTTTAAGGTTTTTTATATGTGTATAGTTACCAGTTTTTAAAAAAATCCAAACAGCATACTTGAAGAATGTAATACTCACACTCTCATTGCTACTTTATGGCTTAGAATAGGATTTAAAAATTATTGTTATTATTATTATTGGGTTTTTTGGACAGGGTGGGGAGGGTCTTTTATTTTTCCTTTGAAATAAATAAGTGATATTTTAAATGGAAAATAGTTAAGGGATAGGGGAGAAAAGAGATTCAAAAGGCATGGAAGTTAATTATCTTATAAAAATTTTAAAAGATGAAAAAAAAGCAAGGATATTTGAAATATATGGAAAATGGAAGAATGGTTTAATTCCCAAGGCACAATACCATTTCCAAAGTATGCAAAAGCCATTGGGTATTTGACTGTATTTAAATCAGCATCAATAGTCATGTGCTGTGTCAAATGAAGCTATGGAATAGACAGGTATTTAGAGCCACTGGGAATTGGGGACTTCATCAGCAGATGTGGTGAATGGATCAAAAGACATTATTATTTTGATTTTAGAAAATATATGTGAAATGAATAACTGGGAACTAAACTCAGTAGTAAAAATGAGGAGCTAGTGGAGACTGATTTTTACAATGTGGAGTCAATACACTACAGGTACCTGTGTGGGAGGTCAGAGGTGAACCTGGACATATGGAGTAATTTTTCAATAAGCTGTAAGGAGAGGAATATGTGATAATGGGTGGGGCCTCTAATCATTGATCTGAGAGGTAACATATCAAGGCACAACCTAGGTGTGCTGTGTACCCCTCACCATGAGCATGTTTAAGAATTTGAGTTTGGAAGACAGAGAACTAGGTTCAAGTTCTAGCTATAACATTTTCTAACTATGGAAATTTGTCTTTTTACTAAAGCTTTTTGAATCTTATTTCACCTGTCATGCTAAAGGGATAAATGAAACATAAACAACACTGTGATAGTGAGGAATAAATAAGCAAATATATGTAAACTACCAAGCACAGAATCATAGGTACTATAAGCTTTCTTTACTAATCATTTTGCTGGATGTCAAATTCAAAAAGTTGACTTAATTATGCTTATGTTTTAAACAAATCTTTGTCATTTTTCCATGAAACACATTTAGCTAATAATATTATAAATGAGATTTATCTTTTACCAATGCTTTCATGTATATAAATTATGAAAAGCAGTAATGTCGCTGCTACTAATTACTATAGAACAGGGTTCCAGCTATAACTTCAGGAATTCATCAGAGAGAATGACTATATTTCCCCACAAATCCCATCACTTTATATTTTATGAACCCTATGGAGGTCCCAAGGCATAACAATAGCTGTTATGCAGTCATTGTTTCCCAGAGAATTGGCTCATGTGACCATGGGTGTTAGCAAATGCAAATTCTATAGGGTAGGCTGCAGGTTAGAAGCTCCAAATGATATTATTGTAGTTCTTAGTACCAGTTCCTCAAGGAAAGTGGCTGGCTGGAGATTCCAGCAAGAGACAAGGTGGATGTTCAGGAAGACATTCTTTTTCTTCATTTAATTTTTTTTTTCTTTTTTGTAGGAAGACATTCTTCTGAATGCTGAAATCCTTAATTCTTGCTTTTAAGACCTCCAAATGATTGGATGAGATTACCATATTTCAGAGAGCAGTTTTTGTTGAAGAGAGATGCA
>JAQZBX010106719.1:0-10724 GCA_029593785.1 Cabassous unicinctus
TAAAGACTGAGATTCCTGTTTAATGAGTTCATAATGCAGTTCCTCATCCCTTCAAGGAGCTATGTGACTATATGGTCTTTAGCCTTTAGATCTTCCTGTCCCCTTTGATAATTCCACCCAGGATCTGTATTAGGAATTGCTAATGCTCCCACCACACACTGGTTAGGCTGTTGGGCACCCAGTCTATTGGAATGCCTTTGTGCCTCAGTTCAGATGCAGAGCTTTTTCTCTGGCATGCAGGAAATTGAAAGAATAATGTGAATATCACCCCATGTTAGTTCAAGGATCATTGTGAGGTGCTGGAACCTCTCAGTACATTTGGTGGAGGCCTCATAAAACCAATGTAACTTCTCTTTGCACTGTGCCAAGTTGGCCATAGAAAAGGGATCATGCATCCTGGTGGCTCCTGCATCCACATTAGCTACTTCCCTTAAAAGGGAGAGACCATCAGACTTTCTAGCTTGTGGAATGATGCTCCACTTTGGGTATAAATGGCTTGACTAGACCTCAAGGCATACAGGGAAGGTGCCAAAGCCCTTGATGGGGGTGAGTTTTAAGGATCTTTTGGGTCTGGTCTGGGTCATATTGAGGTGGGCTACTAAGAAAGGGGTCATCTAAGATATCTTCTTCCTTCTTGGGAGGGGGCTTACTCTGTGCCCTGAGGTTTCCTTCTGCACAGTACATCTGACAAGAACCCCTTAGGCTATTATAATATAGGGCAATAAAAAAGCTGGATATAGGGAAATTCTACCTACTTTCCTTCCCTTCTACACAGTAGGACCACCTGGAGTATAGGGTTTAAATTGAGGATCCCATTAGGCAGCTATTCCTGGGTATACTTTAACTTGTACTGTGGCCATGTGATGTTGCAGAGAGATTGGCTTCTTCCTTTATACATCATCAGTAGGCAGGTCATCCCAGTTTCTGAGAAGACACCCCAATGGGAATCTGTTGGAATGATGGAAGAGCAACTCATTATCCTATGGGAGGATAAACATATTCATCAGTCTCAGTGGCATTCCACTGCTAGACCTAACTGAATGGATTGAGTCCTGATCCACTGTCCTGGAGATCAGAAGTCCTACTCACTGACCCCATTTATCCAGGAATCAGGAATCTGTGTTCTCTGGGTATTCCCAGAGCCTTGGAGATCTTGGGAGACATATGGATCTGGCTCCCAGAGTGAACCACCTAAGCCAGGCTTTCTCCTCAGAAAAGGGATTGGCTAAAGATCTTTCTTTAGCGTACTTTACAGAGGTCTTAGCAGATAACCATTAGTGTACTCATTTCATGGCCACTCCCAGAGACTGAGTTCTGCCTTTAAACCCAACATTAAAAGTCTATTAAAAAACTAGAGATTAATTGTTCTTGGCTTGTCAGCAAACAGTTTCTGGAGCCCTACAGGCATCTTCAGAGGCCTCCCCAGGACTGAGAATGAACAAAACCTAAGGGTGCTGCCAAGATTTCTCTAGGTTCTTAGCTATTTCATATAAAAAAATTTGAGAACATGTCAATTTAGGTAGTACAATAAAAGAGTTTATTGAGAGATGAGAGGAAAAGGAAAGAAGTACACATCCGAGATGTAGATGCAGGCTCCTCAAAGCAAAGAGGAACCTCTTTTTTCTCTTCTTTTTTGTCAATTTGGCTAAAGCTTTTTCAATTTTATTTATCATTTCAAATAACCAACTTTTGGGATTTTTATTCTCTATTTTTTTGCTCCCTGTTTCATTTGTCTAAATTAATGTTTGTAATTTCCTTCCATCTCTTCATTTTGGGGGTAGTTTGTTCTTGTTTTTTTCTAGCTCTTCCAGGCTTGAGGTTAGGTCTCAGTTTTGAAGTCTTTCTTCTTTTTTAATGTAAGCATAGGGATTTATACATTTGCCTTTCAGATTTGCTCTCACTGCCT
Source organism: Cabassous unicinctus (assembly GCA_029593785.1). Classification (NCBI taxonomy): domain Eukaryota; kingdom Metazoa; phylum Chordata; class Mammalia; order Cingulata; family Chlamyphoridae; genus Cabassous; species Cabassous unicinctus. The sequence continues at coordinate 1,907 of JAQZBX010106719.1, forward strand.
CCCATAAGGTTTGATATGCTGTTTTTTAATTTTTATTCACCTTAAGATATTTCCTAATTTGCCTTGTGATTTCATCTTTTACCCGTTGGTTGTATAAGATTAGGTATAATATCCACATATTTATCAGCTTTCCACTTCTCCCTCTGTTATTGACTTCTAGCTTTAATCTTTCATGATTGGAGAAAATACATTTTATGACTCCAATATTTTTGATTAATTGAGACATTTTTGTTTTTTAAATTATAGTCTATAAGGGAGAATGATCCATATGCACTCAAGAAGTATTTGTATTCTGGTGTTCTTGAGTGAAGAGTTCTATATATGTCTTTTAGGTCTAGATGGCTTAGAATATTATTCAAGCCTTGAATTCATTTTCTGTCTAGATGTTCTATTTATTATTGAGAGGGATGTATTAACTTTTCCTACTACAAATTCAGAACTGTCAATTTCTGCCTTCAATTCTGTCAATGCTTACTTCATATATTTTTGTTTTCTGCTGTTAAGTGCATATATATATAATTGCTATATTTTCTTGTTGAATCGATGATTCTTTTTCAGCATATAATGACCATCTTTATCCCTTTTAGCTGTTTTTTACTTAAATTCTATTTTATCTAATATTAATTTAGCTATTCCAGGTTTCTTTATACTTCCATGGTATATTGTTTCTATCCTTTCAATTTCAACCTACTTGTATCTTGAATTTAAGGTAAGTCTCTTGCAGACAGTTTATAAAAGTGTTATACTTTTTAAATACATTCTGCCAATCTGTGAATTTTGACTGGAGAGTTTAATTCATTTAAATTTAAAGTCACTGCTGTTTATTCAGGAATTTCCTGTACCATTTGTTATTTAGTCTTTTGTAAATCTTGTACCTATTTTGTGCCAATATTTTTCCATTAATGCCTAATTTTGTATTTATTTGGTGTTTTTAAGGTACACCCATTGAGTGCCTTGTCTTTTCTATTTGTTAATATTTTCATCTATTTTCCTTGTGTATAGAATTAGGTTAAAATTTAACATCCTATGCACATTTACGGTCATATTTGTTTTTACACCAACTTAACTTGAGTAGCATACACACATATTTTTCTATACCCTAACCTTTTTAGTACTTGTTACTATTCATATCTTTGTAAATGCATGTCCATAGCCATATATTTATCATTAACTTTCATGTATTTACATTTTATCACCTGTAGGAAGTAAATAGTAAACCTACCACACAATATATTACAATAATATAATAATATTGTAATATAAATATTTATATTTAGCCAAATGGCTCTCTTTATTGAAGATCTTTATTTCTTCATGCCACTTTTAATCACTACTAGTGCCCTTTATTTTCAGTATGAAGATATCCCTTTAGCATTGCTTGTAAAGTGGATCTAGTGGTGATGAAATTTCTTCAGTTTTTATATTTATCTGGGAATGTCTTCATCTCTCCCTTGTTTTTTAAATATATATTTTATTAGAGAAATTATGAGCTTACCAAACAATCATCCATAATGTACAGAATTCCCATACATAACCCCAACACCTTGCATTGTTTTGGAATATTTGTTATAGATTATGAAAGTACATCATCAGCCTATTAGTATTAACTGTGGTCTATAGCTTGCATTTGGTATATTTTTCCATATACCACTATTACTAACACAATGTATTAGTAGTGTACATTTTTATAGTTCATGAGAGAACACTGTCATATTTGTACTGTTAAGCACAGTACCTTGCCTTGTATAGTCCATCCAAAGTGTACACTCAGTGGCTCTCACTTTTATCACAGAGTTGTTCAGTCTTTGCCTCAGTAAATTTTTTAGGAGGTACTGGGGATTGAACCCAGGACCTCATACATGGGAAACAAGTACTTACCTACTGAGCTACATCCACTCCCCAATGAAAGTTTGTTTTTCATTTGTTTGTTTTTGTTTTCAGAGGTAACAGGGATCAATCTGGGACCTCATACATGGGAAACAGGCACTCAAACACTTGGGCGACATCTACTCCTGGCCTTAGTAAATTTTTGAACGTTTGCCTTAGTCTAAAAGAAAAAACCCATACTCCCTTGTTATTGAAACTTAGCGTTGATATAGTATCTACTTTGCCATTGATGGAACTATATTACAATATTACTATATTTCTGTTAAGTATAGCCCATAAGTTGCATTAATTTTGTTTTTCCATGCATCATCATGTTCTTACCACCTTGTAATAGTGACTATATTTGTTCTGGCTCATAAAAGAACATGTTTTGTATTTGTACTATTAAGCACAATCCACATTCACTTCAGGGTTCCTTATATTATTCACTCTGTAGATTATTTTCTAGCTTTCTTTCAATTGATATTTAAATCCCTAAATTATCCCATTCAGCAAAAATCCCTTTTATAAAACTGCTGTGTTAGTTATACTAACTATAATGTGTGACCATCAACTCTATCCATTTCCACACTTACAGTCAAGCTAATTGAAAGTTCTACATATATTAAGCATTAGTACCCCTTCTCAGCCCTCATCCTATCTCCTAGTAACCTATACTTTAGTTTTAAACTCCTTGTGTTTGTTCTTCCTATTTAGTTTATATTAATAAGACCATACAATATTTGTCCTTTTGTGTCTGGCTTATTTCACTAAGCATAATGTCCTCAAGGTTCATCCATGTTGTCATTTGTGTCCCATTTTCATTTCTTCTTACAGCAGCATAATATTTCTTGTATATTCCGTGTTTATCCATTCAACATTTAATGGATACTTGGGCTTTTCCATCTTTCATATCTCCCCATCTTTTATTATGTTTAACTTTGTAAACTTTATTTTTATAGATGTTTTAGGCTACAGAAAAGTTGCATCAAAAACATATGGGAATCCAATATACTCCAACTCCTCCCACTCACATTTTCCCTTATTAATCACATCTTACATGACCATGATAGATTTGTTACAATTGAAGAAAAAATATTGAAACATTTCAACAGACCATGATAAATAATTTACATGATGGTTTATACTTTGCACCATGCAGTTTAATAGGGTTTGACAAAATGTATAATGGCCTGTATCTGCCATTGCAAAATCACGAGGAACAATTCCAATACCCTAAAATGCCCTATGTTCCACTTATTCTTCCTTCGTCCTCCCCTCAGATTATATGGTAACCACTATCTTTATATCATTGTTACAAGTTCTGTTATTACTATAATAAAAATATTTCTACTTTGGTCCATGGTTGTAGTACCCATTTAAGAATTGTTCATTCCACAATCTTGATGATGTGGCGATAGTGATGCCAGTCCAACTTCAGATTGAGTGGGAGCTTAATTGATAGAAGGGATTATTTTGTATACAGTTGTAGATATTCTTCACTTTTGGGGATGGGTGTTGTCCATAATCAACATTGTATATTTTGTCTTAAGTGAGTCCAATGAACTGGAGAGTAGGTGTTGGTTGTAACTCTGCTGAGATTCAGGGCTCAACCAGCATATGAATAAACCAAAGATTTAAATCTCTGGAACATATATTTAATGGGTTTATTGCTAATTATAGGTTCAAATAAAAGGTGTAGAAGAATATTTTATAAGAAAATTATAAATGAGCCTAACTCTTTTACAGTGGGGAAATAAGTTATTATATATTCCAAGGTAAAGCTCACCAATGGGGTGCTGATTTCATGGGATGTGTGCCTTACCTATAGGGTTCAGATGTCTCTGCCCTCAGGAGCATCCCTGTTTAAGGCTCTGTTTACTGTGGCATTTAGTGAGATCTGCTTGAGATATACATAAGTATAACCTCTGGAATGACCTCCCAACTCACTTTGGCATTTCTTTGCTGTAAAAACTCTTTTTAAATTTGATTGTTCCCACTTTTGGTCTAGGTATTTTTCCAAATGCATTTCAGGTTGGTGCTTGGTAATAATCCCTCAGTGCCAGGGAGGCTCATCTCCAGGATCATGTTCCACAAGGGGTTGGGGTTACTGAGTTTATTTGCTGAGTTTGGCTTAGAGATAATATACTTTTAAGTAACAAGGAGGTTTTAAGGAGGTAATTCAGGTAATAGATATTATTAGGCAAAGTTTCTATTTTAAAAGAATAAGGTTCATAAGTACAAGTATTAATATCAAGGTCTTGGCATATTTGTCTGTTTTCTTTTATTAGGTGAATGCCTATATACTCTAGATATTCTTGCCACTCTATTAGGACTCCCCAGGATAGGAATTTAATACTTTGTTGGTTATTATGTGAGTCTCCACCCACTTAGATAACACCCTATGACCACATATGTCATTTAATAGATGCATGCCCCAGATGCACTGTTCCGCACACATCCCCCCACAACTTATACCTTGCACCAGTGACATCCCATGACATAGATGCCAAAGAAATACACCAACAATTATATTCTCAACCATTGTTTTTTATATCCCTAGTATTTACCTGCTCAATCTTCATGCCCTCTCTCAGGTTTATGGAGATCCCAACCCAGCCCCCCAACCTCATTCACTCTCACACACCAGCATCATCGATCCCAGTCATATCACTTCTCTACCATCACCGCATCCACTGCCAAACTTTCCATTCACCTTAACATAGATTCTACCCAGATTAAGCATCAGTTCACCACTCTATATTCATTTTAACCCCTATTATCCTAACTTCCAGACTCTACCTCTTTCTTATATCCTTAGTTCATATCCATGATCATGCAATATTTGGCCTTTAGTGACTGGCTTACTTCAATCAACCTAAAGTCTTCAAGATTCATCAATGTTGCTGAGTGTGTAAATACTTTACTCCTTCTTACAACTGAGTAATATTCCGTCATTATGTATTCTTCCATTGATGAACACTTCAGTAGCTTCCAACTTTTCACAATTGTGAATAATGCTGCAATGATCATTGGTATATGCATATGTTGGTTCATGTCCCTGTTTTCATTTCTTCTGCATATTTTCCTAGTAGTGGAATTGCCAGGTCATATAGCAATTTTGTATTTGGCTTCCTGAGGAACTGCTAAACCATCCTGCGTAGTGCCTTCACAATTCCACTTTCACACCAGTAGTGGTTGAGTGTTCCTATTTTTCCACATACTTTCCAACATATGTGATTTTCTGTTTCTTTTTTATAACAGCCTGTATACTAGGTGTAAGAGGGTGTCTCATAGATTTGATTTGCATTTCCCTAATAGTAATGCTGAACACCTTTTGATATGCTTTTTAGACATTTGTATTTCCTTTTGGGAAAAGTGTCTTTTCAAATCTCTTGCCATATTTAAATAGGTTGGTTTTCTTTTTCTTTTTGAGATGTAAGATTTCTTTATATATGCTCAATACTAGGACCTTATCATATATGTGGTTCCAAAATACTTTCTTCCATTGAGTGGGCTGCCTTTTCACTTTCTTGACAAACTCCTTTGAAGCACAAAATTTTTAAATTTTGAAGAGGTCCTATTTATCTATTTTCCTTTATTGTTTCTCATGCTGTGGGTGTAACATTTATGAAACCGTTTCCTACTACCTGATCTCATAGATGTTTCACTAAATTATCTTCTAGTAGCTTTATGTTCTGGCTCTTATATTTAGGTCTTTGATCCATCATGAGTTAAATTTATATAGGGTGTGAGATGGTGACCTCCTGTCATTTTTTTGGATAGGGTTGTCCAATTCTACAAACACCTTCATTGAAGAGATACTTCTGTCCCAGTTGAGTGGGCTTGGTGGTATTGTCAAATATCAGTTGGCCGAATATGCAAGGGTCTATATATGAGCCCTCAATTCAGTTCCATCAGTCAGTATGTCTATCCTTATGCTAATACCATGCAGTTTGGAACAGAGTATCTTTGCAGTATGCTTTAAATCCAGGTAGCATGATTCCTCCAATTTCTCTTTTTCCTTTTCAAGGTGTATTTGGCTATTCAGGGCCCCTCACTATTCCAGATAAATTTGATAATAGTTTTTTCTAGTTCAGTAAAACATGCTGTTGGAAATTTTATTGGGTTTGCATTGAATCTGTAAATCAATTTGGTTAGGACAGACCTCTTAATGATATTTAGCTTTCCAATCTGTGAACAGGGAATATTCTTCAATTTATTTAGGCCTTCTTTGATTTCCTTTAGCAATGGTGTGTAATTTTCTGTGTACAATTCCTTTACATGTTTTGCTAAGTTTATTCCAGGGTATTTATTCTTTTAATTGTTATTGTAAATAGAATTTTTTCTTGATTTCCTCCTCAGATACCTCATTATTACTGTACAGAAATGCTATTAAATTTTTGTATGCTTATCTTATATCTTGCCATTTTGCTGAACTTGTTTATCAGCTCCAGGAGCTTGGTTGTGGATTTTTGGAGGATTTTTACATATAGGATCATGTCATTTGCAAATAGTGAAATTTTTACTTCTTCCTTTCCAATTTTGAAGACTTATTTCTCTTTCTTGTGTAAGTGATTGAGCAAGTACTTCTAATACCATCTTTTCTTTTAAAAGATTTATTTTATTTATTTATTTCTCCCCATACCCCCACTGTCTTTCACTTGCTGAGTCTGTTCATCTTCCCTCTTTCCCCAGGAGGCACTGGGAGCCAAACCCGGAACCTCTGATGTGGGAAGGAGGTGACCAATCACTAGAGCCACCTCTGCTCACTGATTTGTTGTGTCTCTCCTTCATTTTTCCTCCCTGCATCTCTTGTTGCATCATCTTCTGTCAGCTCATGGCACCTGCCAGTTGCATCAGCTTGCTGTCTTCTTTAGGAGGCACCAGGGACCTCTGCTCCCTGTTTTTGTTGTATCTCTCATTATGTTTTTTCTTCTTGGGTCTCCTGTTGTGTTGACTCACCCTGCCTATCCACCATGCCAGCTCACTGTCTTCCTTAGGAGGCACTGGGATCCAAACTAGTGACCTCCCATGTGGTAGGTGGGAGCCCAGTCACCTGAGTCACATCCACATCTCTAATGCAATCTTATTTGAATGGTGACATTGGCCATATTTGTCTGACATAATTAAGGTGCTAAAATAAAAAACCTGGCAGGAAAACAATCACAAAAGTGGGCAGAAACAAGGAAATAACAAAGAGTAGCGCAGAATTAAATGAAATGGAAAATAAAAGTACACTACAAAAATTAAATAAATGAAAAACTTATTCTTTGAGAAGATTAATAAAATTGACAAAATTTTAGCTACAATAACAAAAAAAAGAGTGAATATGCAAATGAATAAAATAAAACATGAGAGAAAGGATATCACCATTGATCCCACAGAAATAGAATGCTATAAGAGGAAAATTGAAAAATATTGTGTCAAAAAGATGGGCAAATTAGATGAAATGGACAAATTTCTAGAACACACAAGCTACCTACATTGATGAAAGAAGAAACAGATGAAATCAACAGACCAATAATAAGTAGGGATTTTGAAATTGTTATCAAAAACCTTCCATCCAAGAAAATCCCAGGACCAGATGGCTTCATGGGTGAAATCTACCAATCATTCTGGAAAGAACTAAAAGCAATCCTACTTAAACTCTTCCAAAAAATAGAAGTAGAGGGAATATTCCCTACCTCATTCTTTGATGACAAATCATCCTATCAAAATCACATAAAGACATCACAAGAAAAGAAAACTATATACCAATATATCTCTGAACTTAGATGTTAAAATCCACAACAAAACACTTGCTAATCTTATTCAACCACATATCAAGTGACTTATACACCATGATCATGTGGGTTTTATCCCTGGTATGCAAGAATGTTTCAACATAAGAAATCATTCAATGTAATACACCACATTAAGGGAGTGAAAAAAATTCACATAATCATCTATTGATGCAGAAAAACTATTTGACATGACATAGCATCCTTTCTTGCTAAAACACTTCAAAAGATAGGAATAGAAGGAAACTTCCTCAACACAATATAGGGTATATATGAAAGACCCACAGCTAGCATCATACTCAATGGAGAAGTACTACAGGCTTTCCCTCTAAGATATGGAAAAACACAAGATGCCCACTGTCACCACTCTTATTTAACATTGCATTAGAAGTAATGGTTCAATCACTTAAGCAAGAAAAAGAAATAAAGGCATCCAAATTGGAAAAGAAGAAGTAAAAATTTCACTATTTGCAGATGTCATATGTATATATATATGTATATGTGTATGTGTATGTATATTTATATGTAGAAAGTCCTGAAAAATCTACAACAATGCTTCTAGAGTTGATAAATGAGTTCATTAATGTGGCAGGATATATGATCAACCTGCAAAAATTGGTAGCATTTCTGTACATTAATAATGAGCAATCTGAGGAAATTAAAAATTCATTTACAATAACAACTAAAAGAATCAAATATCTAAGGACAAACTTAACTAAAGATACAAAGGACTTGGACAAATAAAACTACACAATATTGTTAAAGAAAATCAAAGAAGACCTAAATAAATGGAAAACTATTTCATGTTCCTGGACTGGAAGACTAAATATCATTAAGATATCTGTCCTACTCAAATTGATTTACAGATTTAAATCATTCCTAATAAAAACTACAACAGCATATTTATTGAACTGGAAAAGCAATTATGAAACTTGTTTGAAAGGCAAAAGGCCCCAAATAGGCAAAAGCATATTGAAAAAGAAAAATGAAATCAGAAGAATCATGCTACCCAACTTTAATACGTACAAAAAAGCTACAGTGGTCAAAACTGCATGATATTGCTCAGTGGCAATGCCCCAGGATGCATTTAGCAATTGCAATGAATGTGTCACACTAATAAAGGATGTTGTTTATGTGGGAGGGTGTGGGAGGTGTGGGGAGCAGGGCAT
>JAQZBX010106720.1:0-10721 GCA_029593785.1 Cabassous unicinctus
TTTTTTTTTTTTACTCATGCTCACAGTTTATTATAGAGAAAGAATACAGATTCAAATCAGCCAAGTAAAGACACTCATAGGGCAGAGTCCAGGAGTACCAAATGCAGAGTGACACTGGTCAGTGCAGGGGTTCTCTGCCAGATGCCCAAGGAAAAGCCAAGTATGTTTCAAAGAGAGAAAGAGTTTATTGGTGAGTGCAGAAAAAGGAGAACAGAAGACCTACTGGCTATAAATCTGTCTCCCCAAACTGGAGAAACTTACAATGATTTATAGCATGCAAACAAAAGCAGGCAGGCTCAGGATGATAACGAGGTATGAGCTCGTCTAATTGCCAAACCTATTCAGAGTGATTACATGCTTAGTTTACTTGGTTTAAAGTTTAGGCTATTGTGAGTGTCAGGCGGGCAACTCTGATTAGAAGTGCTTTGGTTCTTTGGTTTAGCAAGATCACTTAGGAATTTGGGGCGGTCAGTTCGGGGCTGACTCACCTTTTTTTTTTTTTTTCAGGAGGTACCTGGGAATGAACCCACAACCTTGTACATGGGAAGCAAGTGCTCAACCACTTGAGCTACATCCGCTCCCTCTGACTCATTTTAATCAACAAGGGGGCTACATGCAAGGGCACCTGACTTCAGGGCTGCAAAATAAGATAATGTGATAACAGGTGGTGATAGTAATGAGATTTTTTTATGTTTTCCTCTGGAAGCTTTATAGCATTATTACTTTAAGGTCCATGATTATTCATTTTTTTAAAGGAGGTACTGGGGATTGCACGTGGGACCTCATACATGCAAAGCGGGCAATCAACTACTGAGCTACACCTGCTCTACCCATGATTATTCTTCAATTATTTCTTGTATATTATGTGAAGTTAGGATTGTAAGTCACTTTTTTCCATATGAATATCCAGTTCTTCCAGCACTGTTCTTTAGAAGTTTTTTCTTTCCTTATTTAATTACATTGGAAACATTGTTGAAAATAGATTAACATATAGGCATGGATTTATTTGTAGACTCTGTATTCTATTTTACTCATCTATTTGTCTAAACTTACATTAGTACCACAAAATCTTGTTTAGTGTAGCTGTACAGTAAACCTTAAAATCTTGTGCCATGCAACCTTCTTTTCAGATTAGTTTAGCAGTTATAGGACTCTTTCATTTTGATACAATTTTAGAATCTGATTACTCATTTCTCCTGTTCAGTTATGTATTCATGTATAACAAAAAATCCTAAAATTTAGTGGCTGAAATAAGATGTATTGTATTACATCTCATGATTTCTTTGAGTTAGTAATTTAAACAGAACTTCACTAGACAGTTCTTCTGCTCCATGTGGCATGACCTAAGGTCCTTCTTCTGGTTTTATGGAAGGTCTAAGAAAAGTTTACTCATATGAATAGTTAGTACCTTGTCAGAGTTGGTTAGAAAGTTTGGTTCTGTTAGTTCCCTCTTCCTCTCCATGAAGATATAGGACATATAGGTCAGGTCTTTCAGGCAAGTTTGTCGGATTCTAAAATGGCAGCTCAGGACATGAGATGGAGGAGGAAAACACTGCCATGCTGTTTAATAGACACTCCTAGAATTCATCCAGCATCACATCATCATATTCTATTAAACAAAGCATCCACAGCCTTGCTGAGTTTCAAAAGGTAAAAAAATTGACAGCATATCTTGATTGAGGAGTGGTAGAATGACATGGAAAATAACATGGGTGGAGATGCTGTTGTATTAACTTTAGAAAATACATCTGTCATAGTTCACCTTCTAGCAACAAAAATACACATGCCTCATATGCACAAAATACAGTCATCCCTTCCCCAAGATCTCCCCCCCCACCCCACTGTGGCATCAACTTGAGGGTCAGGATCTCAACTGCAAAATCCAGAACAGGTATGGATTAGGTTACTTGGGTGCAGTTACTTTGTACAGTTCCTCAATGATGGTTCCCCTTTCTTTATAGATCTATGATTTAGAGATGTGCTATCTCTTTCACATCCCCAGGCCACAATGAGGATCCAGGAATACCAAAATACACACTCCTGTCCTAAAGTGTTGAAGACAGAAGGCAATGGTTCTTCCTCTAATACAATCCTCTTAAACTTCTATCTTCTATCAAGTGCCTCATAATTTTTCCATCTTCTATCCATTATGCCATTCCAAAGTTGTTTCCACAGTTTTGGTGTTTGTAATAGCAGCACACCATTCTCATGGTATCAAAATTTATTTTAGTTACCTAGTCTTTTCAAACAAATACAATGAAATTGTCCAGGTTAAACTATGGGAATTAATTTGTTCATGCTTAAGGCTGGAAAAATATCCACATCAAGATGTCATCAAAGTGATGTTTTTTTCCAAAAGAATGTGGTGTCCTAGGGAAGGCTTCTGGTGATTCTTGGCTACTCTGTCACATAGCACATGCATGGTGGCATCATCTGCTCTCTCCCTTCTCTTCCAGGTTCCATCAATGTCCAGTCTCTTGGTTCTTGTGACTTTCTCTTCTCTATCTGAATCTCATTCTGGTCATAAAGAACTCCAGTAACAGGATTAAGACCAATCCTGATTGGGCTGGGCCACATCTTAACAGACTTAACTTCATCAAAATGTCCTAATTACAATGGGATCACACCCAGAGGAATGCATTACATTTAAGAACATGTTTTTCTGGGATACATATGGCTACATACCATCACAGTAGTTATTCAGGAAGACCTGTGGAAAGTCATTTTGTCTGATTGTTTGGATCCCTTTGAACTGCATGAAAATCTGACAAGTATTTTGAAAATTTTACATGAGCAGAAGTCCTACCATTCTGGACTGAAAGAGACAGAGAATGGATGGATTGAAGGAAATATGATTTCAAGGGCAGAACCTTGGAAGCAGAATTCTTTAGCAAAGAGATCTCCTTGGACCAAGAGAAAAGACCCACCCATGTGTCTGGTGAAATCAAGTCAACTCTGCCCTTAAAGGGGGCAGGTCATCTGCCCTGGCACATGGAAAGGGTAAGCCTGCACCTTGATGTTCAGGGAAAATGCCACCACCCCAATGCTGTGGCCTGTGCCCTAGCATTCTTGGACAGTCTGAATGCCATTCTGCTGCTCAGATTGGGTAGGTACTATAATCTAGTATTCATGAAAAGCCTGGCTGCTACACAAGCATTTAAAAGGGTGAGACTGCTGGTCCAGCAGGTCTAGAGAACAAAGTATAACTCCACAAATGACTCTCAGACCTTGAGATCAAATGGTGCTTACCCTATAATGTTTCAGACTTGCTTGGGACCAATGACCACTCTTTTCCTTGAAAAGTATTCACTCTGTAATGGAATGTGTATTAGTCAGCCAAAGAGGTGATGATGCAAAGTACCATAATTCTGTTGGCCTTTATAAAGGGTATATATTTGGGGTAGAAGCTTGCAGTTACAAGACCCTAAAGAGACCAACTCAGGGTACCATAAGGGGTACTTTCTCACAAAAGATGGTTGCCAATCTGTGCTAGGGTTCAGCCTTCCTTCTTCCTCTTAAGGCCCCATGGTCCCAGCTTATTTCAATCTCAGCTGTAGGCTGGCATAGGACTTGTTTCTTTCCAGGCTCAGCAGCTGTGTTCTCTTCACAAGGTCATCTGTAAACTGTCAGGTAAATGGCTCAGCTCTCTCCAGGGCCCCAGGAACAAAGTTCCCTCCTCTGCCTTGTATAAGGAGCTCTCTCATCTTTACTCTATGTCTTCTTCGGTGTGTCTTTTTGAGTGAGTGTCTGTTTGCATAGCCCACCAAGGGGGCAGGGAGTTAACCTGAATTACACCCTACTGACATGGTTGAATCAAAGCCCTAATCTTAATTAATTTAATCAAAGACATCTCAGCTGAATCTGATAAAATCAAAGGGTATCATGCCCAGAGGAATAGACCAGTTTAAAAACATGTCTTCTTTTTTTTGAAATTCACAAATAATCTCAAAGTGCCACACATTCACATTCCTCTGAATTCCAAAAGTACATTACAATATTCTAAAACCCATCAATCCTTTCAGTTAGCCATGCTATGTACAAAATCACACCACAGTTTTACAAATACAGTTGTTCTTGGGGCAAATCTACTCTGGCTGTAGACCTGTGAAATTTACAAATAATTTACCTGCTTCCAATATAAAAAGGAACAGACATAGGATAAACATGTGCATTAGCATAAGGAGAAATTGGGAGGGAAACATAAGTTATTGGTCCCCTACATTTCTGAAAACCTGCAGAGTATACTCCATTAGATTTCAAAGTCTGAGAGTCATTCTTAAGATGATAGTTTCTTCCCATCTTTGTGGCCTCATGAGGGCCCACTCTTTCCACAGGTTTTCCCAACAGCCATGTCATTGGTTCCATGATCATCAAGCATCTGGGTGGTAACTGAGCTCCAGAATTCATCCTCCAAGAACATTGGAGTGATGGCCACGATTTCCTCCCATCTCTGGGGTACAGTCTCAACTCCCTTAGTACAGTAAGTTGACAGCAACATTCTCTCTAATCTTGCATACAGGTCCAACCATCTCAGAACAATGAGTTGGTGACCTGGCCTTCCATAATGTCTGGGGGGCAAGCCCACACCTCTCAGAGCAATAGGGTGTTGACCTCACTCTCCCTAACCTATGGGAAACAGGTCCAGCACTCTCAAAGCACTGAGGTGTTAATTTCACTCTCCCTAACACTTTGGGAATGTGCTCCACCCTCTCTGTTGCCTGGGGTGGCAAAATGTTCCCTGAACAGCAGGCTGGAACATCCACCGTCTCCAAGTGCCTGGGCAAACTCACTTTCTCTGTGCACATGGGTAGGGTCCCACTTTTGGTCCAAGAAGATGTCTTAATTCCAGACTTCAGCTTCCATGGTTTTCCTCTTAAAGCTCTTTTCCCTTCCATCTCTTCCTTCCAGGTCCCTTTTCATCCAGGTTGGTGGGTTTTGTTCATACAGATCTTGCAGAAAGCTTGTTGGTTTAGCATGCAAGAAGCAGATGTTCAAACTATCAGGCAGTAAGACTTTCCAGAAGTCTTTCTTGGATGACTGCATTTTCCGTCCTGGCTTACAGGATTGAATTCCCCAAATGGGGTACTATCATCTGGTGACTTGATTTCCAGAGGCTGGGACTTTCTGGAATCATTTTCTGATTCCTTTGTGTCCAATAATTAAGTTATCATATCTCTTTCCTCTAACATTTTGCTCTAATTTGCAAGGGGAAACTAGGTTGCATTTTCCACATTTAGTATGGAAATCTCCTTTTCTAAATGTCCAAGTTTGTATGAATTCTACCTTCCACATAACATCAGGAATAAATCTTGCTAAGTTCTCTACAACTTTAAAATACAGATCAACTTTCCTCCAGTTTCCAATAATAGTTTCATCATTTCCTTCTAAGGCCTTATCAGAAATAACTTTAGGCTCCATATTCCTACCAAAAGTCTTTTCAAAGAAATCTAGGCCTTTTCCTTCAAGCATCTTACAATTCCTCCAAAAAAATACCCCTTATACATTTATAAAACCATCCCATTGTTTTTGGTAATTGCAAAAGCACCACTCCGCTTCTGGTACCAAATTCTGTATTGGCCAGCCAAAGAAGTGATGATGCAAAGTACAAGAAATCTGTTGGCTTTTATAAAGTGTATTTATTTGGGGTAGAAGCTTAGAGTTACAAGCACCTAAATAGTCTACCTCAAGGTACCATAAGAGATACTTACTCACCAAAGATGATTCCTGATCTCTGTGAGGGTTCAGCTTTCCTTCTTCCTCTTATGGTTCCATGGTCCAGGCTTCTTTCAGTCTCAGCTGTAGGTTGGCATAGGGCTCATTTCTAATGAGGCTCAGTTACTCTCTTCTTTTCAAAAGGTCATCTGTAAATATCAGGCAAATGGCTCATCTTTCTCCAGGGCCCAAGGATCAAAGTCCTCTCCTCAGCCTTGTCTATGGAGATTTCTCTTCTTTCCTCTGTGTATTCATCTGTGTGTCTTCTTGAGTGAGTGTTCATTTATATAGCCTACCAAGAGGACTGGGATTAACCTGAATTACATCCTACTGATACGGTCAGATAAAATTATGATATTATCTTAACATAATTTAATCAAAGATATCTCAGCTGAATCTAATACAATCAAAGGGTTTCATGCCCAGAGGAAAAGACCATTTTAAAAACTTAATCTCTCTTTTTGGAATACATAAATAATCTCAAGCTGCCACAAAATGTGTATCCTCTGTTTTTCCTACCATTGAATTTGCCCAGGATGAGCCACCTTCATAACTGGTTTTGATGAAACTTCATACTTAACATTATTATTGAAATGGGTTAAGTCTTTTGGGCTGTTGTGATGGAATGAATGTATTCTGCAAATGGGAAGAACACATCTTTTTGCGGTACAAAGCATAGGCTGTGTTAGATTGAACTATGTACCCCAGAAACATTCTTGATTTTAATTAGTCCCCATGGGTGTGAACCTTTGTCAATAGAATCTTTTGAAGATGTTGTTTATAGTTATGGTCTGACCCAACCTTATGAGGTTGGGCCTTAATCTTATCACTGTAGGCTTTTTTAAAAAAGAATGTCCTGTGGCCGAGTAGAACCTGGAAGTCAATATAACCCAAAAGAGAAAGGAAAGGCATTGTCATGTGACAAAAAAACCAAAGTACCCAAGGATTTTTGGCAGCCAGGAACAGAACAGTCTTCAGGGAGAAAGCATCAACTTGCTGATGCCTTGATTTTGGATGTATTCTAGATTCAAAGGTGTGAGCCAATAAATTTCCATTGTTTAAACCAACCCACTGCATCGTACATATCTTAGAAACCTGAGGAACTAAGATGAAGCCCTTCCACCTTCCATCTACCTCTTGGCACCAAAGTCAATGCCACATGATTTAGATTTTTGTTTTGGATGCACCTCATTTCAAATTTACATTTATTATTCAGTGTATCTTTTGCTACATGATTGTATTAGTCAGGGTTCTCTCAAAACCAACAGGAGAGATATGTAAATATTATGAGAATTTAAAAAATTGTCGCATGTGATGGTGGGCCTGTACCTGTTCACATTCTGTAGGGCAGGCTGCAAGCTGAGAAGCCTGATGAAGGTTTTCAATGAATTCTCCAGGACAAATGGCTGGCCAAAATAGAGATGAGAATTTTCTCCTCTGACTTGCTGAAATCATCACTTCTCCTTTAAGGCCTTCAACTGATAAGATGAGACATCTCTCATTGCTAAAGGCAATATCCTCAGTTGAATGTAGATGTAATCAGCCAAAGATGTCAAGTAACTAATTACTTAAGTCCGCTTAATGCTTTCACAGTTAAAACCAGGCCTTTGCTTGCTTTGCCAAACAACAGAGCACCATTACCTGGCCAGGTTAGCACATGAGCCAAACCATCACAATGATATATGACTCCAAATTTTTGTCACATTGCAACAAATAATTTATTTTGTCTCAAGATTTTGTGAGACAGAATTTCAGACAGGGCTTGGCTGGGTGTTTCTTCTGCTTCATGTGGCTTGGGCTGCTGTCAAATTGTTTTTTCAACTTATTACTTGGCTTGTCTGAAGGCTCCAAGAGAGCCTAATTCCAATTTATGGAGTCTCATAAATGATACCTGGCAGGGATGCTCTGAGTCCCTTTCTCTTTCCATTTGAATGCAAAATGTCTTCACAAGATTTCTCCAGCAGGATAGACTTCTTTCATAATGTGCAGGGCTTCTAGTGTTAGAAAATAGAAGCTATCGGGACAGTGACACGTCCACAATCTTCTACTGTTAAAATTAGTCACATGGTCTGGCCATAATTGAGGGAGTAGAGAAATAGATACAACACTTGATGGGGGAATGGCAAAGTCATATTATGGAACAGAATAACTGATGGAAGATATTGTTGCATCCATTTTTGGAAAATACAACTTTCTGCATCTCAAAAAGAGCATAATGTTAATGTCTGAAGGATCTGTAGTGATGTTCAACTCTTATATTCCTGATATTAGTCATTTGGATTTTACTCTGGATCATATTTTCTAGAGGTTTTCAATTTTATTACCCAATAAGTAACTTTTTTATATCAAATACATAACTTGGCTTTTTTACTTATTTTATGTTTTCTATTTTATTGATCTTTGATCTTGACTTGATTATAAACTTTATTCTTCTTACTTTGACATTAAATTTCTCTTCTTATTGTAATTTTAAGGTAAAAACTTAAATAGTTGTTTTAAACATTTGTTTTTAATATAAACTTTTAAGCTATAAATTTACTTGTAATCACTGCTTTGGTTATATCCACATATTTTAATATATTTTAGTTAGTGTTTAGTTCTAAATATTTGCTTATTTATCTCATGATTTCTTCTGTGGTTAATGGCTCCTTAAATATTTATTGCTAACTTTTCAAATGTTTGGAAGATTTTATAGATATATGTAATAAATATCCTTTTCAGCATAACAAATTACCCCAGACTTAGTGGCTTGCAGCAGTACAATTTACTATCTCTAGGTTCTCTAGGTCCAAAAACTGGGCATAGCCTAGTAAGTTCCCCTTCTTGAGGAACTGCAATGAAGGTGTCAGCTCAGACTACAATATTTCTTCAAATACGTTTTCTACTCCTTTCTGATTTGAAGAAATGACTAAGTTTGCACTTCCAAGCTAACTGACATAGTCAATGGCAGGATTCAGTTTCTTATGTGCTCTTAGGCCAAGGGACTCCTCTCCTCACTGATGGTTGGCTGAAAGACACCTTCAGTTCTTTGCCATGTGGGCTTTCCCAATTTGCTTCATCACAGAAAACATGGAAGGACAGCCAGAGAGTGAAAGTTAATGAGACAGAAATCACAGTCTTTTATAACTTAATCACAGAATTGACACCCCAATATTTTATCCATATTCTATTTATTAGTAACAAGTAACTATGTCCAACCCACTAAGTCCAACATTGTCTCAAGGACAGGGGATCACAAAAAGGCATGAATACGAGGAGTTGGGCATCAGTCAAAGTCATCTTTAAACTTGCCTACCATGGTACCTTATTGTAATTGATTTGTAATTTAATTATATTGTAATAAGAGGACATAATCTGTTATTTGAAATTAATTAGGTCTTGTTTCATAGCCTACCATAAGGTCTACTATGACTGTTCAATGTGCAATGGAAAAGAATGTACTCTGTGTTTGATGGGAGTAGGATTCCATAAATGTTAATTAGGTCATCTTGGATGACAGTTTTCTTTGAATATATTCTATAATTATTTGTTTCATCTATTTGTTCTATCAATTACAGAGAGGGCCACAAAAATCACCAATGATGATTGTGAATTTGACTATTTTTGCTTATTGTACCCTCAATTTTGTTTCATATTGATTGAAACTCGGTTATTAAATGCATAAACATTTAGAATTATTATATTTTCTTAGAAAGCAGAAGATTTACCATTATGTAATAACGTTCTTCAAGTTGAAGTCTTCTTATTGATTTTTTTTATAATTTTTTATTTTTATTTTTTAAAAGATACAGATTACATAAATGTTACACAAAAACTATAGGGATTCCCCTATGCCCCATTTCCCACACCTCCCACACCCTCCCACATAAACATCCTTCATTAGTATGGCAAATTTATTGCAATTGATAAATGTACCCTGGGGCTTTGCCATTAAGCATGGACCATAGTTCACACTGTAGTCTGCACTTTTTCCCACACAGTTCTGCATGTTATGTGATGATATAAAATGGTCTGTATCTGTCATTGCAGTGTCATTCAGGACAAATCCCAGGTCCCAAAAAACTCCCCATATTACAACTGTTTTTCCCTTTCCCTGCCCCCAGAACCTCCAGTGGTCACTGGCTCCTCATCAATGTTGTAATTTCTTCCATTGCCATATTCACAATATGTCTATAGTAGAACACCAGTAAGTCCACTCTAATTCATAGTTCTTTCCCCAATTCTGAGGATTCTGGGATGGTGATGTCCACCCCACATCTAATTGAGAGAGTGCTTATATCCCATGGGGAAGATACATAGGATTATCTTACTTGCAGTTGCAGACTCTCTGTTCCTTTGGATGGTCATTGTCCATCATCATCTCTTTGTTAATTGTCCTGGGTGAGTCCAATGAGCTGTAGAGTAGGTGTTGCAACACTGAGTTTCCATGCCCAGCTGGCACATGGACAGCCAAGACTCATGTCTCTTGTACATACACTTACAAACTCCAGCACCAACTAGAGTTTTAAAGAGAAGAGATAGATGAGTCATGTGTAAGGAAGACAAAATTGAGTCCAACTCTGTCACTGTCAGGAGCACAAACTCCAAAGTAGGGCCCACTGGCAAGGCATCAAACTCCAGATCTATCAGCCCTGACCATAGGACCTGGGTGTCTCCAGATGAAAGGCAAAATGTAACAAACATTTTAGCTGAAGGCAAGATAATCCCATCCACTATATCCATGGAATATAAGCCCTCTCTCACTTGGAGGTGGAGTGGACATCACCTTCCAAGCTCACTCAGGATGGGGTGAGGAGCTATGGACTAGAGCGGAATTGGTGGTGTTCTGTTGTAGACATACTGTGATTCAAGCAATGGAAGAAATTGTAACAGTGAGGTGGAGCCGGTGGCCACTGGACATTTTTGGGGCAGGGAGAGGAGGGGCAGTTGAAATACTCGGGCTTTTTTTGGGACTTTGGGGGTTGTCCTGAGTGGCGAAGCAGTGACGAATGTAGGCCATTTTCCATCAG
>JAQZBX010106721.1:0-10722 GCA_029593785.1 Cabassous unicinctus
CCCCCCCACCCCATCCCCCAAAAATAAAAGTCTTTCTGACTCCTATAGCAAAGGGGAAAATAGGACAATGGGTAGCACGTTTTTCTTGGCCTGTTTCCAGCCAGGGCAGCTGGAATCTGTTGGACACATTTAAGCAGGGTCTCTTTCCTGAGATAGGCTGACAGGGTAAATGCTGCCATTTCATTCACAACTGCAATTTCCCCTCCTGGGCCTCCCACCTCAGGGCTGATGGGTCGCCACCCTCCCTTGACCAGGGCCCACCCTTTACTTCTTGCCCCACAGCTATGTTTCTTGCCTACATGGAGCTTTTTCAAAGTTCCTGAAGGTGATGTGAGTCTGTAATTTAAGGGATTCTTCCTTTTGGAGGCTCCACCCCTACACCATATCAAACATGCTAAAAAGCATCCACATCTCATGCATTAAATATTTGGTCAGTTTGAACAAATATCGTTATTATTTTGGCTATAAAATAACATTTTGCTTTTAAAATAATTTGCCTATAGGGAATGCATTTGATTTTTGAGTGGCTATAATTTCTCAGCAATCATTATGCAAACTCAAAAATCTTTTCAAACTAAGAAAAGCAAGCCTTATTCTTTTCATGTAATGGACTGTTTATGAATTCCACATTTCACTATTAAAGACATTAGCATGTTATTTTCATAAGCATTTAATCCAACCTTCATTAGTTTCAGTTTTGCAGTTTTTTTCCCCAAATTTGGAGTTCCCTACAAATTTTAAGGGAGGGGGGGTCTTAAACAGCTTTTTAGGCCCTTGAGGGTGCTTACCAGCTAAAATGGTCCTGAATGAGGGAGGTGAGGCAGGGGAGAATGGGGCAAACCCAGATGCTGCGAGATGCTGCCCCAGGGAACCACTTTCCAAGCTCTGTGAATCTCCGGTAGTTTCTCTACCTCCCAGGGATCCAGTTTCATCCAGGAATCTGGTTACCATGGTGACAGGGAACCTCAAATTATGTGGAGAAAACTAGGGAGACTCTACAGTTTCAGGGGCTTTGTTCAAATTGGCCAAATTTCAATGACAAAAAGTGTAGTGAGCAGTAGGCAAGGGGAGTGAGATATGCAGCACAATGTGGACCTGGGGTGGGCCAGGGAGGCAGCTCTGCAAAAGCAAGGTACCTTAGGGCTTAGTCCTGTCGGTGTGGGTGTCGGAGGGCCTGGCAATCCCGGCTTTTCTGCTCCTTATCGTGTGACCCTAGACAAATAGTCTCCCTTCTCTGTGCTTCAGTTTCATCTGTATAGTAAGATAAATCATATTACCTGGCCCATTGTCAAGGTTAAATGAGATACTGCATGTAGGGTGCTTGGCACAGTACTTGGCACATGTTAGATGCGGCAATATTTTTGTGTACGTGTATGTCAGTATTTGTTTATTGAATTCTACAAAAATAATAGTTATTATTGAAAATAAACTTCCCATGTCTGAAGGGGCTGTTAGGGTCACTCTCAGTGTCTCTGCCCCTGGATAATACGCCATGACTCCAATCCTAAGGAAGAGGAAAATGCTATTTTCTGATGGCGCCAATGCATGTTAGGGCTCTCAGACACCCACAGCTCTTATCTGGTGGTGGCTCGCTTGTCAGGCTGATAGCAAACAGTGGCTGAGGGAGTGTTTTCTAGGGGACCAGTTAAGAGGTTAAAATAGTCTGCATTTTGTAAGCCACCCAAGAAACACCAAGCCAGGTGACCCTGCCGTAGCAAGGACAATGAAGCAGTGGTTAAAGCAGATGTTTTGGGTGAGTGATTCCCACACCTATATGGAACCTAGAATTGCCCCAGAGTCCTCCACTGGATCCTGGCATCCAGCTGGGGAGGGGTGGAGGGAGGAAGGCTTGCAGGGAGGGCTTATGGGCTGGCCTGGAGGTGGTGACACTGCTTCCAGCCCACCCCATGGCCAGGCTCCACCTACTAGTGCAACGGGGCCGGAGAAGAGGGTCAACTGTGGGGCCAGCCACAGCCACAGCCACAACAGGCAATTTTAATGCACAGCTAAGTTCAAAAACCACAGCTTTCTTGGGACAAAGAAGAAAGAAAATTAAGTTTTCAAAAACTGAAGAGACAGAGGGAAGCAAACAAAATACCTTACAGCGGAAGAGAGGCCCACAGTGTGCAGAGTCCCCTTGAACGCCACAGGCTGACTAGCCCCCGTCGTTCTCCACAGCACGTCGCCAGGCCTCCCCTGCCCCCCTCAGCTCATTCTCGTTTATAGCGAGCCCACCTCTCTCCTCAACTATGTTGTGGACTCTGAAGGGCAAGGGTTTGGTCTTCACACCCCTGAACCTGTCTGACGTGGTGCTTGGCACAGAGGAATAAATGTTGGTTGAACTGAGTTGAGTAGAAGAGAAATGGAAAAGAAGAAAAGGAGAGACAGAGGAGTGCATTCCCCATGTCGCGAGCACCAGACTCGGCCTCTTGGTAGGTGGGTGACCTTGGGCAAGTCACCACACCTCTCAGTGCCTCAGTTTCCTTGTTTATAAAATAGCATTAATGACTGCATCTACCTCAAATGCTTGTTGTGAGGATTAAATGACCTCAAGTACTCGCAAGAGTGTCTGACTCATAGTGAGTCCTGGGTAAATGTTGGTTGCGATCTTTGTTAGTAAGACAATAAGAAACCCCACCAGTGACAGGATGTGAGGGTAGAAATGAGCAATCACAATAAACAGGGCCTATTTTCACACAGAACAGGGGGTAAGGAGGAGTCTGATGGAGACAGGTAGGTCTCCCCACATATCAAAGTCAAGAAGCTTCAAAGCAAGCAAACATCAGAGAGTGACATTTAACTTTTTTATTGAGTAAATGGAACATTTTGGGTCTAGCCTCCCGTAGGCTGGGACAGGAAATGGGGCCGCCAGGGCTGCACAGTTGAGCACAAGTGACTTAAGGAGTCCCATGGTGTCAAGTCTAGGCTGATGATTTGCAGGGAATAAGATATGTGTGTGTGTTAGTGAGACTGAGAGAGAGAAGAAACTGCTTGGGGTATATTGTAAGATCTTCCTGATAATCTTTGGCACTGTCTTCAGGCAACAGGTGATTGCTTTATTGCATTAAAATTTCCATAATTCAAAAGATATTGCAGCAGCTGCATGATAAGATTTTGAAGATTTGAAGGACACTTGAAAATATATTAGGGAAAGAAAAAACCCTGCATGATTAGATAATGCAATGAATTTCAGTTTAGTCATTCGAGATTTAGGTTTATTTCTCATGCAAATGGAGCACAGATAACTTTTTCATTTAAAAAATTTTATTAAAGTATATCATTCATACATGAACATACATAAACAATAAGTTTACAGTAAACGTTGTCAACTTACAAAACAAACATGCATAACATCATACAGAACTCCCATATATCACCCCATCCCCAATACCTTGATTGTTGTGAAACATTTGTTGAAAATTAAGAAAGAGCATCATCAAAGTATTACTACTAACTATAGTCCGTATCTTACATTTGTGTATTTTCCCCCAACCCACCCTATTATTTTTTTGTTCATAAACAATACAATTTATCTAAAGTGTACAATCAATAACATTTGGTATAATCAGAGTTATGCATTTATCACTTCAATCAATATTAGAGCATTTTCATTACTCCAAAAAGAAGAAAACAACAAAAACACTATCATACCCATATGTTAGAACTTCTAATTACGAATCCTATGATGTGCTTTCACCATTTCTATTCATTTCCAAACATTTACAAATGACTTTTAACCAATCCTGCACAGATTAAACCTCAGCTTTCCATTCTCTAACCACATTCTTCTCTGTTGACTTATATTCTATCTATTAACTCCATGAGTATGCTCATAAGATTTAGTTCATAATAGCAGAATCTACAATATTTGTCCTTTCATGCCTGGTTTGCTTCACTCAACATAATGTCCTCCAGGTTCACCAATGTTTTCTTATGCTTCAAGACTTTATTTCTTTTCACAGCTGAATAATAATCCATCGTGTATACATACCACAGTTTGTTTATCCATTCATCAGTTGATGGACACCTGGGTTATTTCCACCTTTTGGCAATTGTAAATAATGTCACTATGAACATCAGTGGGCAGATGTCTGTTTGTGTACTTGCTCTCAGATCTTCTGGATATATACCTAGTAGTGGTATCACCGGATCACTTGGCAGATCTATATCTAACTTCCTTAGGAACCACCAAACAGTCCTAAACAGTAACTGTACCATTCTATATTCCCACCAACAGTGAATAAGTGTTCCTATCTCTCCACGTCTTCTCCAACACGTATAGTTTTCTGTTTTTGTTTTTTTTTAAGTAAGGGCCATTCTAGTAGGTGTGAAATGATATCTCTTTGTAGCTTTGATTTGCATTTCCCTAATAGCCTGTGATGTTGAACACTTTTTCACGTGTTTTTTTGCCATTTGTATTTCTTCCTTAGAAAAATGTCTTTTCAGGTCTTCTGCCTATTTTTTAATCAAGTCATTTGTAGGATCTATTTATATATCATGGCTATTAGACCTTTGTCAGATGTGTGATTTTCAAATACCCCATTGAGTAGGCTGCCTTTTTACCCTCTTCACAAAGTCCTTTGAGATGCAGAAGTGTTTAATTTTGAGGAGCTCCCATTTATCTATTTTTTCTTTTGTTGCTCGTGCTTTGGTATAAGGTTTACGAGATCCCCACCTACTACAAGGTCTTGTAGATGTTTCCCTACATTTTCTTTTAGGAGTTTCATGGTCCTGGCTTTTATGTTTAGGTCTTTGATCCATTTTGAGTTGATTCTTGTACAGAGAGTGAGATAGGGGCCCTCTTTCATTCTTTTGGTTATGGATATCCAATTCTCCCAGCACCATTTTTTGCAGAAACTGTTCTGTCCCAGAAAAGTGGACTTTTGTAGGCCTATCAAAAATCAGTTGACCATAGGGGTGAGGGTCTATTTCTGAACTCTCAGTTCGATTCCATTGATCAGTGTGTCTATCTTTATGCCAATACCATGCTCTTTTGTGCACTGTAGCTATATAATACACTTCAAACACAGACCGCTTTTGATAATACCAAGATTAGGTGTCTAATTTGTAGATACCCAGGGCTCTTGTTGGCTCTTTCTCCTCTCATTAGCCTCTCTCAGAAGGTGGTCAAGAGATGAAAAACATGATGAGATGCCAATTATTCAAATCTGATAAAAGTGAAGGAAATTATTTTAGCATGCCCTCCACAAGAGCCTGGGTGTTAGGTGGGAGATGGTCCTGGGGAGCCCAAGGATCCATTCTAAGATTCTAATTCTGCTCTCTCTGTGGGTATGGCACTATAGTACCACCATCAGGAGAACAGACACCAGTTGCTCACTTAGTTTCTTTTGAGACCAATCTGACCATTTGTGATCAGATTTAGAACAGTCCATGATTAGCAAACATTCCACCAGTTTTCAACTGCTGGCCGATTCTTGTAATTCTATAGTCAACCAGCCCTTGTCATGAAGGCTTTGACTACCTATACATTGCAAGACCCTGGGAAAAATTCCTGGCCTTTGCCTCTTATGGTGGAGAGTTACCTTAGAAATAGAGGGATCTGAGGAGAGGGGTTGAGATACTGTGGGGGTGAGGTAGGTATAGGGGGAGTAGACACCTTGGACAGGCATGAAAAGGAGGCCAGTGTTTCCAAGTCCAACCTTATGTCTCTCTGCTTAAACCCTTTCAGTAGCTCTCCACTGCCTTGGAAGGAAATCTCCAGCAAGTTCCACACCATCCTGCACCATTCCTCCTGCCCACTGCTCTGAAGCCACACTGGTCTTATAGTTCAGTTCCTTGAACACACTCAGCTCCTTCCCACCTTTGCATGTGCCATAGCCTCTGCCTGGAAAACCATTCCAGGTGCTCAGCACAGAGCTGACTCCTCAGAGATTTACTCTCTTTTTTTAAAGAAGGGGGTATTTCCCCCACCAGAAGGGATCTTGTTGATTTAGCACAACTAATATATAGTCATCATTCAAGAGGTGATTGAATGAGTAAACATATTTCACAGGTTGGCTGGGCAAGCCCCACAGCTTAGTTCCTGGTAGGATCAGGCTTGGTAAGTGGGCTGAGTTTCTATAACAGTCTACTTACCAGGTTCTAATTTTGGTGAAACTCTCTGTGTGGGCACAAACAAGTGTACTTGCCACTCTTGATCCATGTCCCCAGTTACCCAGCCGTGGACCACGTGGACTACGCCCACAAAAGTCGGCCTCACCGTGTATTCACTTTTCATTTCCTTCAGCCATAGTAACAGGAGGGTGCCTCCTATTTAGACACCTAAGAAATGGGGGCTCCTTAAAAGGTCAGGAGTCGTTATAGTCTCAGTGTTATAGATGATTAAATATCCTTGACTAAGCCTTCCTTGTTATATTGTATTGAGAGCTCTGAAGTTTATTTTGAGCATTAAGAGTAAAATGAGAAAAAGAAGGTAGCTAAAGTTCTCACAGAAAAAAAGTGTTCCTCCACCATGTGGATCCTGGAGGTAGAAAAGGTGCCTGCCATCCCAGAGTAGAAATGAGAGTAACCCTTACGTAGCATCCGGGTGGTGATGGCGGCAGTGGTGGCGGTGATGATTTTTCACAAATGACAAAGTATTTCCACAACTAAGAAGAAAACTAAGGACCATCTAAAGTACTTCCTTGTCCATTATTTCAATTCAACCATTTTTACAAACTGGGATTTCATTGGCTTTGCTTGCCCAGTGGTAATGGGGCTTATTCCCTAGAATCAGCATAGCTCATCCTGCCCCTCATTCAGGTCTTTCCCCAAATGTCACTTCTCAGCAAGGTCCTCCCTGGCTCTCTATTAAAAAAAAAAATCACACTCGCCTCAACACTACACATACCCCTTTCCTGTTTGTTTGTTTTTTAATTATCTTCTTAGCATTTATTCCTATTTCACATACACTATTTTTAACACATTTATTTTGTGATTGCTGTCTCCCCAACTAAAATGTAAGCTCTGTAAGAGTGGGGATCTTTGTCTTGTTTGAGTACTCCTGTTTCCCCAAACTAGCCCAGTGTCTGGCACATAGTTGGCTTTCAAAGCATATTTGTCAAACAGATGAATGAATGAATGAATGAATGAACGAATGAATTCATTCGTCAATCAAGTTATTGAAAACCTACTATGAGATGTGACTAAAGAGTGATGGAGAAAAATATCATTTATTCGGCCTCTATTATCTACTAGATACCAGCTAAGTGCTTTCCATGTCTAAATGAGAATATTTAGGGCTGCCTCTAAATCCAGGATGATCTCATCTTGAGATCTTTAACTCAATTACATCTGCAAAGGCTCTTATTCCAAACAAGGCCACGTTCTGAGATATGTGAATTTTGTGTTTTTTTCTCATGATTTGGAAACTAAAGGGTTATTCCTGGCATAGCAGGGATCCTTCAGGACTAGTTATGCGCTGGGTTACAGCAGTTGTTAAATGTTTTAACTCTCACCCCTGCCTCTACGCACCAGCTCGGTTTGGGAGGTGTGCTGGGAGTAAAGGAGAGCGCTGTGTCTACATTTGGTTGAAGCAGAGCAGAGAGAGATGGCAGTAGCATGAAACAGGGTGAGGGGAAAGCTACAGGCAGAAAAGCAGAGTGCCACTGGGGGTGGCAAGTGGCGACACCCAGGGCATGCTAGCACTTGTCAAATGTCCAGGAGGGAACTGGTTTCCTGTAGTCATGCAAAGCAAAGATTCAAGCTATTAAATTTGGATGTTAAAAGAAAACGAGTTCACAGAAGGCTGGGAAACTCGGGGATAATTAGATTACATACAAGACAGAAAGAAAGAAAACATGGTCCCTTCCACCAAGGACCTGCTAATTCTGATAGTTTGAATTTCATGTCAAAGAATGGCGAAGGACAGGCTGAAAGAAAACCACCTAACCCCATTTGTGTTTAATCAGATGTTCAGCTTATGCGCTCTGATGTCGCCGGCTCCATGACGGCAGTTTCAAATCTGAGGCGTCCCACAGGCACAAGCACCCCCGGGAAGGAACACAGGGCACCCGCTGTGTTTATTAGACTCCCTGGTCGGCTCCAGCAGTCTTTTCTCTTTTTTTAATATCAGGAGAATTAATGGGAAACTCTGAGGCAGAAATAAAAGCCATCATTTCCAGGAGGCCCCAGTAAACATTGGTGCGGGGGAGGGCTACGGTTCCACGTCTTCTTCAAGCCATGCTTTCACACACATTTTCGTCCTGGAGTTCTCTTTGTCCTTCCATGCTGGATCTTTACTTTTCTTCTCACATTTGCCTCTTTGCCTTATTATGGGGCTCACATCCCACTCGCTGACAACATGGTTGGCCCCATGCCAGGACTGAGGAGAGAGTCTGCCTGGAGCTTGCTGAAGGCAGACAAATGATTCCCATTTCACTGCAGAAAAGCCAGCTCACGCCAGGGAAGCCGGACAACTAAAATGGCGAGTCACGTCGAGAGCTAGGGCTCAAGGGAGAAAGCTATCAAAAAGCGTTTGTTCCTTGCCCTACAGGACTTCCTGGCAGGTGAACACTTGGAAGAAAAGGTCTCATTTGTGACCGAGGAGGTATGTCTGCTATGCCTTGCAATACTCATTCAGGATATTCCAGAACAAAGTATTTCTTTCTGCTGCCTCTCTGACCTTCTCACCTACCACTCTCCCCTCACTCCACTCCCGCCGCACTGACCTTGCTGCTCCTGGACTTTGCCGAGCACATTCCCACCTCAGTGCTTTGATCTGCTTGTTCTCTCTGTCTGGAACACTAGAAATCCACGTTGCAGCTGCTCAAATGTCATCTTTGCAGTCACCCTCTGTGATGACTCTATCAAAAATAACACACCTCTAGACACTTTCCCACCTTACTCAGCCTGGTGTTTCTTTCTGGTGCTTTTCTCCAACCGAGCTAGCCGATGTTTGTTTATTTTCTCTCTCCCCATAGAACGTAAGCTCTAAAGTATCAGCTATAGAGACCTCAGCATCCGAAAAGAACTTGGCACAAAGCAGATGCTCAGTAAGTATTGTTGAAAGAACAATTGCTTGATCCCCAAACTTTCACCACTAAATTTTGTTTTATTATTAGTTTTTCCTTCCATAGGTCTTAGAATTCTTATTATATCACTGAAAGGCAGCCTGAGCTTCTGAGAAGCAGAAACTAACTGATGTACCCTCACTAGCTTGTAATAATTCCAGCCACGGGGTATTTTTAGTTGTCCTTGGTAACTTCGTCCCAGGTAAGCATATAATTTACATTAGGCTTTCCAGTCCCCTGCACAGCGAGACAGGAGTGCCCAGGCCAGGAACCGCTGCTTCACACCTTCAGCGACACCCTTGTTTCCACTAAAGGAATATCAAGCCCACACAGTGTGTGTATACACCTGTTATAGGCATTGGGGATTCAGTAGTTGACAAAATAGACAAAATCTCTGCTCTTGTGTACATGATAGTGGGGGAAGATCAACAGTAAGGAAATAAGTAAATGTATAATGCATTAGATGATGATAAATGCTGTACAGAAGATTAAGCACCCATCAAAATAATGTATGCACGGGAAGCAGATGTGGCTCAGGTGACTGGGCTCCCACCTACCACATGGGAGGTCGCTGATTCGGATCCCGGTGCCTCCTAAAAGAAGACAGCGAGCTGGCGCGATGGGCAGGCGCAGCGAGCTAATGCAACAAGATGCGCAACAAGAGACGTGGGAAGGAAAAACAGAATGAGAGACACAACAAAAGCAGGGAGTAGAGGTGGCTCAAATGGTTAGGCACTTCCCTCCCACATCAGAGGCCCAGGGTTTGGCTCCCAGTGCCTCCTAAAGAAACAAGGAAGACAAAAAGACACAGCAAGTAAAAAACAACAAGGGGGTGGGGAGAAATAAATAAATAAAATAAATCTTAAAAAAAAAAAAAGTATTCACTTTCCTTTTTTTTTTCTAAGGAGGTAGCAGAGATTGAACCCAGAACCTCATACATGGGAAGCAGGCACTAAACCACTTAAGCTACATCTACTCCTTGCACTTTCCTTTTGACCCTGCAAACCCATTTCTAAGAATCTACTGTAAAGATACAACTCCAACCATACAAACAGACAAATACACAAGGTTGTTTAATGCAGCATTGTTTGTAATTGCAAAATATTGAAAACACCCTCAAAGCCCATACATAGACTAGAGATTGAATAAGCTATGGTGCATTTACACAATGGAGTACTACAAAGCTGTAAAAAAAAACGTTCTCTATGAACTGATTTGGTGAGATTTCAAGGGTACACTATTAAGTGGGGGGGGGAGTGCAAAAGAGATCTATACTCTGAGTATAATAACTATGTTACCCTTGATGTGAGAAAGGAGATATAATAAAAATGTCTCTTCATTTGTGCAAAAGAAGTAGAGAAATAGAGGAAAAATAAGCTGAAACTGGTTACTTACAGGAAGTGGGTGGGAATGTTGTGCAAAGAACAGAATAGTAGGGATGGGGGATGACGCTTCTTTGCGTATACCTTTTTGTGTATCACTGACTCCTAGAAACATGATAATTTTTGTATAACCCAAATGAATTGTAAACAATCAGGATTTGGATGGAGCACAAAATGGACCTAACCTTATTAGAAATACGTAATATAATGACACTAAAAGCAGCAGGTAAGAAAAGAATGAACCAAAGTAACTTTGAGAAATAATATTTTGATTGTATACTGTAAGGGTAAATACACACACACACACAAAACAAGCAGAGAAGGGGAGA